>VKGM01008567.1:0-19341 GCA_007844875.1 Busseola fusca | reverse complement strand
GTATTCCAGTGTATTTATATTGTAAACGTCTTATTAGTTTACAATAAACATTTTTCTATCTGTATATCTAATCATAGAAATATTCTAATAATTATGTGACTATAATTTAATGCTGAAAGGTCTATATAATTTACTGTCTTGTTGTCAATTAATTATCACAAGTCACAGTTCCATGGGTATTTCTCAAAACGAAGAATCCGTGTAAACACATTTTTTGCGTCCAAATACAGAAATTCCAACTATTCGTAATAACGCCCATATAAGTCTAAGAAATACCTACATATTCGCTAAAAAATAACAAGTTCAAATAAAATTAATGGATCAACCGTGTGCAGACGTCACGGAATAATTTTATAGATTCACCGAATATTTAATGTGCCAAACAGAAGTTTGAGAATGATAAACAATAACACGATTAAAGTCGAACATCATTAAAATAATTAGATCTGTGAAACATTTGAATATATTTACATTTTCTATAAAATATTAATCTGTTTGTCTCGGTGGACACCACAACAAGCTAACAGATAAACAAAACGTAACAAAAATACCGCCAAAAATAAAATCGATTTCAACCAATGAATCAGTTCTTAGTAGACTTGAGTTGTAGGTCGTAGGCTCGAATCTAGACAGTAGCTTTAGTTTGTGTAAATTATTCCATCACCACTGCTCTCAAAACGGTGAAGGAAAACATCGTGAGGAAACCCGCATGTGCTAGAACGAAAAAATCGAAGACACGTAACATCTACCAACCCGCACTGGGCGTTATAGGCTGATTATGTAATAGACGAACAAAAACATCGATAAAGTACAAATATCTAGGACGTTGAACAGGGCTAAAATTAGAATCAAGTTACGCCAAATAAATTGTTAGATTTTTATCAAAAATCTTTATCAACACACAACAAAAATTTTAATAGCGTCTCGAACGAAACAACGGAAATGACATTATATAACTAAAGAACCTACGACTAATAATAACAAGGCGCTACAAGCGCGAAATCGATTCTAATATCGATTAAACTGCCAATTAATCGATTAAAACCGAACTACATAATGAACGTATGGATGTGTCTGTCTATCGCAAACACCTGCATGTATATGATAAATTGTAACACTCTATATAGGAGCTCCTTCTGCCTATTTAATCACATTTGATTATTATCGCTATAATGAAAACTTGCCTACACAAATACAACCGCCTAATACTGGAGCAGTTGCTTACCAAATGCCGGCCTGAAAATTTGGGCGACGATTTCTAGTATTGGGGGTTCTCAAAATTTCCTCAAAAATCAGCTTGGTGCTGGTGCAATTGCTGACCAAAACCCGGGCGGGATTATGGGCGATAATTCCCAGAATTTGAGATACCCAAAATTTCCTCAAACCACAGCTTATAAACATTACATAAGAGATCAAACCTCATAAATCGTCTTTAATCAATACGAAAAAAACACAAACGGAACCGTGAAACACGTCTAGTTGTGGTAAAAAAAGCAATGCAGCCACAAAAAGGCATCATGAATATTCGATTACATAATTTAAGCGGAGGCATGGAGCCGAATTTTGGCGGGCGCGGGACCGCCGGCGCCTCTGCAGATGCTCTCATATTACTATCGTATTACGAATTTGTGAGGATGGAGATACTTAGACTCCCCTGGAACTACTGCCAAATGATACAGGTGCTTTCTTGAGAGATTTTTAAAACAATTAAGTCAAATATATTCTAGCAAAAGTATCATCACGGCCCAGCCTTAACCTTGTGAGGATGGAGATACTTAGAGTCCCCTGGAACTACTGCCAAATACAGGTACTTTCTTAGAGAATTTTAAAACAATTAAGTCAATATATTCTAGCAAAAGTATCATCACGGCCAAGCCTTAACCTTAGCTTTAATGGCGCCGATTCCCTTGGTCACAAACTAAATTTAAGTTTAATGCATCTTTTTCTTTCTATTTAAGAAAAGGATAGAAGATTTAAGGAAGGAAACAGATAAGTTTAGTTCTGTCAAATTAAGATACTCCAAAGACAAATTAGACGTGATTAAAAACATAGCTGCTAAAAATACGTCTTTTTACGTCAGTCGCTCACTAATGTGACAGGACTAAACTATTATTTTTTACTGTAATTTTCTTAATGAAAAAGAAAAAAAAAATTGCACCTGAACTTAAATTTTAGTTTTTTTTAAACTACTGCTTGACCGCGATCCCGCCTGATGGAAAGCAGCGATGCAATCATTGGTGGTAAAGCGCATTAGTTTATTATTAGCCTATTCACTCTAGCCTTGAAGACACTTAAATTGTAATCAGTTTAGCTCCATAAGGTTTTTCTTCTTGAAGACACTTAAATTGTAATCAGTTTAGCTCCATAAGGTTTTTCTTGCGTTTGATTTGTACCGCTGACAGAGCTCACGTTGTTGCCATTTGAGCTAAATACATATTTTACACATTTTTAAGAAAAGATCCGGATCATAAGATGCATTTGTATTCTTTTATCTTTAATGTATGGATATACGTTATATATATTACCCGTGGGATCTAATTCTATAGCACCATGGTCTGCGGAGATAAAAACTAACATTTCCCTGTAAGTGCAGAAAGTTATTAGTGTTGTGGTTATTTCAGTTGTGTGGGTAATTTGTATCAGATGCTTCAAGACATCTAAATGAGGCGAAGTATATGACGGCATAAGCATTAAATCTACGAAACGGGAGACGGTGACTAATTTCTGAGTAAATTGCAATTGGCTTCTGTTCAGGAATATTGTCAAATTTCAGATGAATGGCTTCTTCAAGACATATAACCACAGCTGTTTATTCGTTCAAAATACGGTAAGCAGTGAATCACGAAAACTATATATTGAACATGATAAGCGTACAGCATGGATCGTACGGTACAGAATAAAGTGTGACTTAATCTCGATTCGGAATATTGAGAGCCAGTGGTAAGGTCCCCAAAGTTATGAAGTGGTCAAACGGTCAGAGCCAGCAAGCGCCGCTGTGTCGCGGAATGTTGTACGGACGCGCTGCGGCGACACCACCTAAACACGATTCCGAGAAAAAAAAAAATAATGAAAATAACAAACGACCAACGCGAATCGCTCCCAAATCGCGGAGCTCGTGAATTGTACGAGTTGATGGAATTCCACGAGATAACTTATACTGATCACTTCAAGTATTTTCAGCTATTTTATAATACCCAGTTTAAAGTCCAAATATATTTTCTTTCAAAACGAGGGAAGTGCGATTAACACGGGTGGAAAGTTAGTTTTGTGATTGGGCCTTGCGTAAACGCATATCCAGACAGTAGTGACATTAACTGTGGTTTAAATAATGAAAGACACCCTAATTTAGAAACGGTTTTCAGTAATTGACAGCCCATGTAAGTACTTACTTATTCTATTCATTTACAATATTCAATTATTGGCAAGAAAAACATTAATTTTAATTCGGTGTTAGAGGTTATCTATCCCACAATTGAATGGTTAAATCGAATAATTAATCATAATATTTATTTTTTGTTGATTGATGATATATTTGTTTTGGTAGGCGCCATATTTTATAAAAACCAATATCAAATTACAGTCCATAAAGTATGTTAACGGCACGACGACCTCATACATCAACATTATGAGACCTCTAAAGGAGTGAGCTCAATAAAATAGTCAGTATCAATATGAAATACCTACAGCAGCTTATAAACGGACCACCAAACTGTATTTCCTACCCCTTACGTTGGAAAAAACCGAATCCCCAGTCAGGCAGTCAGTCAACACAAAAAAAGACAAACTAACGACCTTTTTAAAAGCTAGATCCGGCACACACAACAACACATAAACATGTTGATACACAACGTTGATAAGATTTTGGTGAATATAATATTATGGTAATGTGGACGGACGGTCCCGTACGGGATCCGTCCGCGACCTTCCGAGGACGCGTCGGTGTCGATGACTCGTACGCTTGCGCAATATGCCGCCGGCTCGTGGATGATCGCGGACTAAAATGCGGATCTCGGCGATGAATCCGGACTTTGCCATGGAGCTGCAGTTTGACCGTGTCTATCTTGTAAGTAATGTAAACTAGCTTAGGGTCAAGGTCACGAGGCTCTGATCAATAAAAACATGTTTATGTTGTTCTCCAAAAAGGAGGCTTCAAATTCAACAGCATGTTTTGTTGAGAAGATGAACATCTTTATATTGCCGAACAGTTCGGCAGACAGGAAGTGCAGTATCTTTCTGGTCAGAGGTTAAGTAATTAGACAAAGTAATGTGGCATCACATCCTTCAAGCCAGGAAAGGGCATACCTTCTTTACATTTAGCTGCCATGAGTACGATTCATATTACGTTGGGTTCCAAGAAAATTAATTTATCATAACTCTGAGTCCCTGATGACATACGTACGTATGGCACTTGGACTCTTTGACACTCGGACCTATGTGATGTCAAATAGAAATATAGCATAGTCATAGAACATCGTCATCTATGTTGGCCACAGTAAAAGACGAGAGTCCGAAGTTTATAAATAGCCAGCTACAAATATAGACAATAATTTATTTAAAGAATATCTTTACTTTTTGACGTAAAATGTGTTTTTCTAAGATGGGAGATCCCTTGGACGTTTAGATAAGTCTGAACTTTAAATCCTGGGTTTACCCAATGCTTCAACATACCAAGGCAATGACAACTTTGAGAAATTATAGAATTTCTCACATTATAGCGAGATGTAGATACTTTCTGAGTTTATCTTGGGCATTACTGACATCGATGAAGGAAAACATCGGGAGGAAACCTGGACTAATAGATAGTTAATATACATAATTCTGTAATTGTCAACCCGTCTTGAAGAGGCCTTGGCCTTGCAGTTGGAAAATAATAGGCTAGCATTATTATTCAAAGGTGGAATACCGTATTTCTTTGCTTTTATAATATTATGTATTTCAACGCCAGAACTGAAATACTGGATAATTACATAAGCTTTTATTTTGTTTGTGTTGATAACATCGCAGCTTGCTAATAGTCGTGTTCGATTTTTTGTAATTTACTGTTGCATAATGGATGCGATTATACTAAGAATTTAAACTTGACCTCATCTTTGTATGCTAATAAGTGTATTTATGCAAATACAAAGTATTATACACGTTATTAAAAACGAGATTGTACATGATCAATAAATTCTCAATTTGTACTTGTGACAGATTTCATTTCAACAGATTCATACCCAAATTACATGTGAAGTGCTCATAATGGAGTAAGAACAAGCAATTCAATAAAGATTAAATTATGTATTGTCGGTACTTATCGCCACATCATAATAAATTATTCACATTATGCATATCATACATCTGTCACGTCAATCAGTCAGCCCTACGTGTTCAAGTTTTTACATATACCTAATTGATCAGTCATCGATTCACTATAATCAGATCATTAGGGTACTAGAGGAAAAAGTATAAACAAAACAATCTTACATCACGAATGATTAGAGGCAGGTGTATACGTGATTTGACTACATCCGCATGTACACGAGGGTATTAGGGTTCTCCCATCAACTTCATCTCAATAGGCGTCATTAGAGGTCTGATCGGCGCATCGCAATAGAAGTGCGCGTCACGGTGGTGTCGCTACAGTGACACAGGGCAGTGTGTGTCGCAGCGCGGCGGTGTGCGTAGGCGGCGCGCACGCGCTACGGCGGCGTATTTACACCGGCGCCCCCTACCACCGCGGCCACTCATGCGCCGCGCGACCTGCCGAACACACGTGCACCCCACCACTGACCGGCGCGGTGACCCTCGGGACATAACACAACCGACATTCCACCGCTAAGCGACAACCGTGACACTACACCCCCAGTATGTGCAGTGACTGATCACCAGTGAATTAGAACAAGAGTGAAGTGACTTTATAGCGCCGTCGTGTGATGTGCGACTGAAGACGAAGAACAGTGTACACAGCTGCAGCCTCAACCGTAAACAGAAAACGTAAGATTGTGTTTGTTTACAATCTTTATATTAATAAAGATGATAAGTTAGGCGCGTTTGATTTTGATAGTAAGTTAGTGAGCGTACGTATGACAATCGCATGCATCCAGTCAGGTCCCCGACCCAGATCTCACGGGCTAGACGGTGCGCCGGCGCACCAACAATAAGCGCGACTCCAGAAACAATGCAGCCGGTATCACGACACAAATATTAAAGTCAAAGTTTCACAGCGACCAGCCTTCGACATAAAACCCAATGACGCCACTACAAACACCTGTGAGAACATTTAAACAAAAGTGTTTCAACGTTTTGTGTGAGTAGTGTTGCCTAACAATCTCAAAATGTGGTCCTGACGTGACCAAATTCAATATTCAATTCTAGTTCGCCTACTTGCGCAGTAATTACAAAGCCGGTTATTATTGTATAGCTCAAACTGGCGTCTTAACACCCACGATAGCAAAATAACCCCACGCCATCAATTGTAAACAGTTTCAGAAAATATGAATGAAAATCTTGAATACAGCGTTAATCGAATCTTGTGAATCGATGAAACTCCTGTAACTAGATATTACATGAAATAGAGATGCAATAATGGTTTCCTCCGGGTTTAATGGCGACGATACACAAGAAATACAATCATACTTGTTTAATTAAACTGCATCAAAGCAAGCTTAAGAACGCATTCGTCATAGTCTGAGCAACGGCGTTATAATGAGCGAAGAATATTCTGTATTTGGGTAATTCCGAGGATACAAAGTACAACATAATAAAATGATCAGGCGTGTTTACGCGATCGATCAATGGTGATTCTGATGTCAACAGCGTGATGGTAGTTAACGGAACTCCCAGCCGGACCTACATTCGTACGCGTGCAAAATTTATATCAATGATTCGTCAACGTCATTACGTGACTATTTTATATACCTACCATTAAATAAACCTCTAAAACGGTCGATGTTGTCGCATTACGTTATATCACGTACAGATTGGTTCCTAATTGGCTTCCAAACAAAAACTTCGGCGCGACATAAACTGAATTTGTATCATGTGAGAAAAATTATTGAAATGCAATTTAACATCTTCGCTGCTTTTATTTTAAACCTCGTTACCAAAATATTCACATTTTGTATATCATCCCTAACCGGTCTTCAACCTTCAGTTGTTTCCTTTATTACTTTAATTTTGCTAACAACAGATATAGAATGTGTAAGAATAAGTGTTCATGTTGATGATCCGTTATATCAAAACAGACAGACAAATAAATGCCTTCCGATCGTAAGTAGATATACTGTAGAAGCGGCGCGAGACTACACAAGCCGACGTGGACTTAATATGACATAACTAAATTGTAGCAAATTGCAGTGTTAGGGAAGCTGTAAATATATAAGTCAACGCAATATGTCGTTTGCTCAAATGATAGCCGAACTACATATGCAAATTAATGAGCACGCTAATGATCCTAAAACTGCGGAAATTATACACTACAGTAGTCTCAAATACATGCGACTTTGAAATAGTCGATGCGATCAACTTAAATCAAAATAAATGAGCGCATAATCACCGACCCGGATAAACCGTGTGACCGACGAACAAACGCCAATTAAAATACGGATGTAAACAATAATAACCATGAGTTTGTACAATAATCACATTTAGATTAACATCTTATTGGAGCAAAATATTAATATTTCCGCCGTAACACAACTTACAATTCCAGTAAATTTTCTAGGTGAGAAAAAGTGTGTTAAAAAAACTTGCTAGAACTAACACTACGACTACCACTATTAGAAAGTAAAGTTACCGATACTTTGATATTGTACTTTTCTGACATATACGTCAATATATGCAGATAAACCAACTGGGTAATTCAAATCAGCATCATTTGTATAACGTGTTCGATCAACATTGTTATATGGATTACGCGATTTATCAATTAATATGGTGGTGTGGAATGCAGACACGATCATAGCTTTAGAAATATTCAGCCGATTTGAACAAATTACAGGTTTATTAGCTAGTCGGTTAATACCTTATAATAAAACAGTTGTATGCAAACGGAAATAATAAAGAATGTTAAGAGGGAGTTGAAGTCAAGGGTCAAATAACATGCAGTCAGGCAATGTGAAGGTGTTAGTGCAGTTTATAGTACCTAAAGGTCCTATTGCATTACGATGACACATCGGCATGAAGCCAGTTTACCTTCTTCAATCCCGGAATGCCATACCCAGCAATCTGCCTTGAGTTTATTTCTGTCTATCAGTTTCTCGAAGCTTCGAATAATTCAAGAAGTGCACGCTTTACACTTACAATTTGGATTGTATCCTTATTATAAGTGTAAAGCGTGCACTTACGTTAATTTGTGTAAAGTTACATTCTAAACATCAAAAAGACGTATTGTCGTGTCTGTTCATATAGATTTAACATCATACCAAAGTCATTCCAACTTTCTAAGCTGAAGTTTTATTGCAAATGAGTCGAAAGTAAAAAATAATACACTGCGTCATATACCATCAAACATTATTCGCTATTCTTCATAAAAAAATCTATTAAAAAGCATGTGATGTCGTTTAGAAATCGCCTCGCTCCAATTGAGATATTTTGTCAACATTGCATATTTCACTACAGCAAAAGAAATATTACTATTGCAGAATTTAATGCAGTGTCAACGCACTGTTAGGTGTTGACAGAACTTGTGAAAACATTCAAGTAAAATTTTCCCTGTGCTTAAAATTGATTTGAATGATGTTAATACAAACATTAGATTACGTCATGAGCTCGTATGAGTGCCAACAAAAAATTCGCATCCGGCTCCAAACGATGAAAAGTCCACGATAATACTGCAGCAAAAAAGGGGCAACACTTGTAAAAAACCGGTCGACAAGTATTTCGATGCGAGCAAGGTCTACGAAAACTTAGAGAGTCGAGAACAATGACAAATTGTTTTGTATGTAGCAATTCTGAATGAGTCTGGTGTGACATGTTAAACAATAGACGCGCTCTCAGCAATTAGTTGCGCCCGCGCATCGTCAGCATCATCAGCACCAGCGTCGCTAATAGCCGTGACGAATATAAGTCGTCATTACAGGCCCTTTGTCACGTAACGCGTAAACTAAGCGGAGAATCGCCTCCGAGGTAATCACCGACACCGATAATCCGATAGATACGGGGGGCTTAAGCGATCGCCACCATTGCAAAAAGTATTACGAAATTCGCTTTTAAAATATGCAGCTTTTCCTCGCACGACTCCAAGCGAAGGACTCGGGCGCAATCTAAGGTTGCCTATTATCCGCCACGCTCCGAAAACCACCAAAAGGTAACACAAGAACAGCGGAAAAATTTTGAAACTTATTGCACAAGAGACGCTTCATATTAAACAATAAAGGAGTAACTAATAACGTCGATTATCTATCTGAAATCAGTTAATTGATGTTTACTACACCGGTAGTAGGAGCGCAATAGGAGAACCGCCCACAACAGCCGATCCGATCTAACTATACAATGTTACTTACCGAAACAGTGCAAGCGTTGTTAAGATATGAGTTCTTACCTGTAACAAGAAATAAAAGGCATTGTTAGAGAAATAAAAACACAGATAAGCAAGTTCAAAATGTTAATAAGGACCACGTATTTGCTAAGTCATTAAAAACAAAAGCGCGGAAAGTACACAAAATAAATGGAGATGCGGTAATAGCAATTACTGATGACATGTAAACGAATAACGAGTATTACGTTGAAGATTACATACGAACAGTCATCGGGTTGGACCACGCCAATTACGAAACAATGAACAAGAAAGTTTTAAAACAAAGAAAGGAAAGCGCTTGCGAATAATAAATCGTATCACGTAGACTTTGAAAATCACATTGGAAACAAGAATTAGATAACAATTTGAAAAGTTGCAATATTTTAATAAGCAGCAATAATATAGATCACGTTTTAGCTAGATCGACTTCCTTCATCTCAAGGACTGTTTGAGATAGCCACGGTTGGATAATAGGTATGTACATATAGGCGTAACACGACATCTTTGGCCATATGGACCGATAGTGAACTTACTTGGCCAGGCTATGCGGAAGCTTCGGACATATAATCGGTGTGAAGGTTATTTTTATTCTCAAGGGTGGGATTAACATTGTATGCATAAACTGTATTTTATCTGGAAAACGTGTTGAGGGCGTGGAATGATAATAAATTTAACAAATCATGTTGTTATTCCAGTGCTTATAAGCCTCTGGTTGGTGATCAACTTAATCAAGCGAAGCGTTTCTAGATTATTACACGTTTTCATCTGAGATCATCACTATATTTATCGTAATATTTTTCCAATTTACAATACAGTTATTTTTTGAGTAGATTCTATTATTTTGCCTGACCTTATTGGGTATTAAGTAACATATGTCATGTTAGCCATAACTTACACAATATAGAGCAAAGTTATGAACCTTGAAAGCGAGCTATGGGCATAAATCATAAATCCGCCAACAATAGTCTATATGGCAGTACACTTAGTAGAAATAGTTTTAAATATTTCACTGTATGGCCCCGAAAGCCGGCGCGTGCGCTCTCCACGACCGCAACCAGTCACGATTTAGAAGAATCGATTTTTCATAAAATTGTGACCTTAAGATATTTCAATGGTAGAGAAAAATATTAGTGAACAAGTCTAGATTCGAATCATGTAGACATTGGATTTGGAAATGCAATTTTAGACTTAAAAACAATATGTACGGAATTCGTTGAAAATAAACAATCGGCGATCAAACAACAGTTTACTGAAATGACTGAATACACACAGTTATCATCGAGATGGTGGAACTTAGAACCCACACAACTAGGACCATAGACATTGTGCAATTCGCTCGCGGAGATATTTTGCACAAAGTAAACATTTTATTACAGCAATCCGTTTCTAAATAGAGATAATCTAAATTGGAACTAACAAGTAGAGGAATGTATAAAAGAATTCCCACATTAAGATGCAAGGTCTTTTAATTGGGTGGCTTTGATCATAATAAGGCACGTTTAAGAATAGTAATACACAAAGCTCGTGAGACATTAGTCTGCCACCTAATGATTAATTCAAAAATGAGCTAGATAATGACACAAATAAAACAGGAAACCTTAAAATGACGTAACCCCAGTCGTAAAAAAATGTCGGTCGTTGTATAGCTCTTGATATTTGTCTATTTTTTTCAAATTTAAAACAAGGTTACATTGATTTTTAACGTTACTGCTTATTAGTTGCTTATTATTGAAAGCTTCCGTCTATTTTATATCGGAAAATCCAAATAGACAAAAAACGCAGTTGAAAATCTCGCATCACAAAACGGTAGTTTATCAGAAAAAACTATAGAACACAAAAACAAAACTACAAAAATTCTAGAAACTAAATCCATTGATAAAAAAATAATCGCAACAACGCATTTAGATGACATAACACAATCTAAGTTGGGTGCATTTCATAAAACAGGTTGTAGGATGGCACCGCCTTGACCGAGCAACTTGTCCACTATATACCTAATTGCTATATCGCCGTGACATTATTAACATTTCTTGTAGTTCGCGGCTCGCATACCTGAACGTAACTTCTGACATTAAAGGAATAGAGCTTAATAGCCTTAATACCACGGATTGATATGCTGAATTCCTTTGTGTTTGCGATAATGTTTTATAGGTCGTATAAAATTGGAACTGGCTTGTTGCAGTTATGGTTATAGATTTAGTAAAACTGAATTACAGTTTTCTCGGTTAAGTATAATATAGGTATAGGTAGCTACATTGAGAAAATTAAGCATAATTAAAACTTTAATGATGCCATAGTAAATCTCACTGTTCATTCGCTTTAAAATCATTAATATCATCTAATTAACTGCATATCATTTGTATAATTTGCGCAAGAGTTTAATGTTTTGTACTGAACAATGGTTCGGATAATCATTAATTATAATTGAAACAAAAGGCGGACAATTTCAGAGCTAAGTAGTTGGGGTCTGAAATAAAAGGAATTGTAATGAACCGGTTGATCAATCAAACGGCACGCGCTAGCTTGCGCTGGCGCATCAAATTAAGGTTGCCACGAACCGGAATGTACGATTAAAATAAAATATTTCAATGATTTTAGTGCAATTTGAATTTCGCAATAGGCAATTAGGCATACTACTACTTTGTAATTTAATTACTATAATAGTAGTTAAATTACAAAGTATACCGAAATATACTTGTTCAATGCAAAGTTTTACTTTGCGATAACTAAATAACTTAACTGTTTTACGTGATAATAATTAAATTTATGGCACACTCTTACTTAAAATTAACAGAAAAACTCATACCCACAACCTTATTTAATAACTTAACTAATGAATCACGAGCGCACCCTTTTACTGTCTTGATCTGACCTTTACGGTTTTAAAACTCATATGATTAATCGCTAATATATACAATTATTAAACGCACGCGTCGCACCGATAATACGCCAATTACTTTCGTCTTGATAAAAATGTCTTTAGGACAGACAAGTATCGTTAAAATTTACGATGCCCGACGCTCGGGGGCTTCAGCACAGACGTTTTTATACAGTTTCATCACCCCGCGACAAACCAGAGCAACCAATGCCGCATACATGTAACGTTTTATTGATTGCCGATCGCAATTATTATTATTATACATTGCGCAATTCGCTGGACACACGCGTGCCGGACATTAAGGAGTGGTCAACAAACAGTTATGTCGCAAATAGGCGGTTATAGTTAGTAATAAATAAACGCCGGCCAGCTTTCCGTCGTTCCGCAAACTCAAGGAGATCAATGCATGTAATTACTTGCCACTACAAACGTATACACTTTAATTTGTAGGGGACTTATATCAGTAATTACGTAAATAAGCAGCCTTCGTACGCACTTTGAGAGTTAGTTGAGAATAATCTGAGGATCACATAACAGTTATTTGCTCAAGTTATTGGAAAGTGTGGAGGAATACAGTGAAACGTAGCAATCGGCGTGTCCTGGCGTTTAAACTCGAGTCAACATAAACAAAGGTCGATGGAAAGTTAGCGCCGAGCGCACGAGCCGAGCTCAGAATACAAATCGTCAACAATACATCAGTCCAGAGAATTTCCCAACGCTCTGACACCGTGAAACTAGAACGTGAAGAAAGCTTTTTTATTCACATACGAAAAAGTCTATAAAATAATTGTCGTGCTTCGTTCTTTCTCGAGGCACGCCAGCAAGGTTGGCGGTATTGTTGAAAGCACCGGCCACCGTGACACTCCCAGCAAGTCGTTGGTTAATCACTTCACGTTTTGTACTGACCGCAAAAAAATCGGGCACCTTGCGGAGCAAGGCCATGCGCTTGTCTTAGTTTCCATCGCTCATTTTAAATAATTACGCCAACAATGCACACGGTCTCGTTAGAACGCAGGGCTTAAACAATCGCGACACAATTTTTATGAAGGCAAACTGGGTATCGCAAATGAAAGGATGCAACCGCGATGAGCCTTAGCATCGCGGCCAAATGTCAAGTCGGTGTATTTGCTGTGAACTTTGCGGATCACCTGTCTGTTGCTACGTGCAGTCAATTCAATCGGCGGTTTGTTATGTTATAACTTATAGATTTCTGAAAGGAAAGAACCGGCGACTGTTACGGCAAGTATTGCTCAACCAGACTCCGCTCGACGCCAGTAAACGTACTAAATGATCATAAACTGAATCAAGGCTATTCATTATGAATCACGTGGCTAATGAGCGTTATCGTTTCCCTCTTTCACGAGGATCTGGGCAAAAATTCTATAAATTTGAAGCAGCTAAAATTGATATTGAAGTTTGTAGAATTTTATGCAAGGAAAATATTGTCTGTAACATTGTAGTATTATTATTAGTACGACTGCACAATCGAAACCAATTAAAATGTCGATGGAGCGCAGCGTTGCAAGCTGTGAGGCTTTAGCGCACGGCGCACGGAACCGCCCTCGCCCCTCTATGATCTAGTACAGGTTCGGTGCATAGCTTAGCACAATTACAAACCGGGTTAGGCTCGTGTTTTATCGAAGGCGAAATCGAGTTGGGTGACCGTGCCTTTCACGGAGCCCGGCCACGCCCACCGGACACCACGGGCGACTTTGCCTTCACTGCCCTAATAGTTCCATATCTAGTTCGGCCATTATTCGGTTCGGTTTAGTTCAGCCCGATGCTGTCGTTCCAATTAGGGTAGCGATATTTTGTAAAAGCTACGTGGTAGTAATTTCTCACAGCGACTGCACTAACTGAAATCTTAATTATTTTCAATAAACAACATTACAAATAATAAACATTGTATGAATATAATTTCGTGACTGCGGCAAGAAGATTACGTTACGGAGCTCGTGCCGATTGAAATTGAAAAAATTATCCGATCATTGTTTCAAAACTCTCGAAGATTTCTATGTCGTTAGCGGTTGCAAACTAGGCTAATGTACATTTCTCCGGTGAGGTTACACAGCCGCAGTGGAACAATGAATCTCCGGCATGATGTCTATTAACAATACGTAAATAGACTTAAATTAAGCGCGACACTTGTATTTTTTCGTATTTAGGCCTCGCGGCCTTCCTGTCTCGCGGCGGGCGTTAATTCGCCATTCAATTTCCAATTAAACGCTTGATTCTCAATGCCAGCTGGGTCGGCGGTGGTCACTCTACAAAACTTAATAAAAGGCGGGTGGTGGCGCGCGGCTCGCCAGTGCCCGAAACAGCGCCACTGGCCGACGCTTTTGTCTCCTTCGGTCCTTTCACTTTGCGCGCTCATGACCGACTACGTAGCGTACACGATTAACAAAGAAAGCCCGACTTAGATAAGTTTATGGATTAACAACGTGTTGTGTTTAAGTGTTTATATATGTGCAAAATAACTAAGAAGTGATGTTTTCCAAACTTTCAGATGGTGAGAGGGGCGGCCCTAGCGCTGGTGCTGGCGCTGACATGGGCGTGCGCGCTTGCCAGCGTGCTGGTGCCCACGTACGTGCTGCCGCCTGACTCGTTCGTGCGCGATCAGCGCAGCCTCGGCGACGCGCCGAACGACAACGATCACGCCGAGTCACAAAGAACGATCAAACGACTCGTCGGCGGACACCTCAAGATCAAACCCGAAAAAGAATACGGCACTGCTAAAAATTCTTTAACCTACAACGAGAAGAGCGCGAGTGGTAAATTTGTAGGCGTGATCGCGCCGGACCAGTCAGGCGGCAACGTGGGCTGGAATCAAGGGATATGGGATGATGGCATGCTCATGTCCAGCGCCGGCGAAGGGAAAGACGCTCCGAAGACAAAGGAGGCCGATGAAGATAAAAAGACGTTAGCAGATCAGGTGGCCGAAGGAAAGTATGGTCTGATTCAGAATGAAATATTCGCCAAAGCTCCTAAACGACCTGGAATCGTAAGCTACGAACCAAACGCGGAGACCAGATCAAAAGATAACCTTCAAAGTCTCGGTGGACTCAAGAAAGATGAGATTTGGCTCGCAGAGGATCACCTATTAGTTTTAAAAGGAGGATCATTCCCTGAGCGAACTAAAGAGACTGAAGGTAGACCATGGCCACCGATCGACGCCTATGAAGCGCCTAACAGGCAAGTAAAGTTACCGCAGAAACCCAAAGTGCCACCGCCCTTTCCGGTACGACTCTCCGACAACGGACCGCTCGTTTTCCTCACGCCAAACGGCAGTGTCCCTGCGTCCCTTTTCCCTTCCTTCTTTACAGGAGAGGGCGAAGGCCCTCTTCCTCCTCCGCCATTCCTCTTTCCATCGGGAGCGCCCTACCCCTCGAGTGACAATCAGAGAAACGCTACTTCCGGGGGAGCGCCGCAGTCAGGTTCTCCGTTCCCATTCCTTCCCGGGAATGCGAGCGAGGGAGCATTCCCTTTCCTCCCATCCATGAACGGCTCTTTTCCAGAAGGCTTTCCACCGGGCGCAGTGTTTCTACCACCACCGAGCAACCAGTCAGACCTTTACGACGAAGACGACCCTTCGATCTACTATCCGCCGCCTTACAATTTTTCCTACCGCGCTGACTACAACAATAAAGTGCCTGCGGGCCCACTCGTACCTGGAATAGTACTGCCGCCTCCACCAGACTTCTTTGCTCCATTGGAGGAGAGCACGACAGAGACTGTTAAGACTACCACCGCTAGGCCGTCTACGACATACACAAGGATGAAGACGACCACGAGACCAACGCCCACGCACACAGTGCAGCGTACCAAGTACAAGACGCGACCTACCACAACTGAGGCGCCGAGAACTACGGAGATACCAACAACGATAACGACTCCACCACCAGTCGAGATCGTGACTACTTTGAAAACGAGGAAGCCGCAACGCATACCGTCGAGACATCCCGTAAGAGTTCATAACTTGCCAGATGAAAATACAACAAGGACGAAAACAGAGAAACCTGTTTATAAAACACGAACGAAGGTTACTTCGAAGCCTCTCTCCGTGTCCGTAATTTACGATTATCCTGAACCCGTATACGACAACAAAGTACCAACGACATCGGAGAAACCGTACATACTATACGATGTGCCACAAAGACCTACAGTGACCTCGAACGATATATCATCAACGCAAGTGCCGCTTAGAGCACATTATTCAAATGTACAAAACGACGTGCCTACAACAAAACTACAACCTGTCTACAATAATAGGAAACCAAACGACAATGCGTTTGCGTCTTACTATTTCTATGATGAGCAACCCAAGACCTCGCCTTCTCCAGCCACGTTTTTCGATGGCAGGAATTACTATAAGACAGTACCAGTCAACCAAACTCCTTACCCACAACAGCAGAATGTCAACACTCAAACAGGCTACAACCCAGCGGTGGATATTTCATACGGAGCTATTGACCAAGCTGATGCACTATTCCTGTGGCCACAAAAACAAGGACCACGAACTCTCACACAGGAGTATTTTAGTATTCAGAAACCCAGAACACAACCTGTCTATGTGCAACAGCAGAAACAGAGGCCAGAAGCTTTCTATCAACAAATCGCTGATATCCAACAGACTATTGATTTCTTTACGACGAAGAGACCCAAAGTGCACTCTCACAGACCACATACTCACAAACCAAAAGCTATTACTGGGAGACCAGTCTATCAGTTTAGCTACCAAAACCAGCCAAGACCAGAGCAATTGCCTTTCCGTGCACCTAAATTGGACCCGGAACCTTTCAGACCTATGGTAAGCTACAGCAAACCTTTTAATGTGGCAAATGAATTCAACGCTATAACACCGTCAGTGTCACCTGGTTACAATCAGCAATACTTGGTCGAAAACGTACAAGTGACGACAGAGTCGCCGACTTCCAGCAGATACTATCCTACGACGAAAACATACGATGAAGAATATGACGACGCTCAGTTTTCGAAGGATGTTCGGAATAACAAAAACAGACACCAGTATCAGATACAGAGCGACCAGCCCGCGCCTGTTCATCATGTGTCTAGGTACCCCAACACTACGCCGAACCCAATCAGCCAAGGGTACTACACGAAACAGGACGAGACATATTTCGACGACATAACAAAGAACTCGTTTGACGTGTTCGGTAAGAAGCTAGAGGACAACACTCACGACGTAAACGGACTAGCAGTAACAGCTCCGCTCGACACGGTCAGAACGCCGATAAACAACAACATAAACCTGCAATACGCCTATGAGCTCGTAGAGAACCAGAGCCCTCACCCACCGTCTTTAGACAGAGATACTCTCGTTAACTACCGTCTCCCGAGGCCAACAGTCAACCCAGAAAGTGAACAAGTACCACAAGTGAACGCTGAGCTGGTAGAGCAGAAGCCACCTTCACTAGAAGACGATACGTTAGTCAATGATCGTTTTCCACGACCGACAATAAATCCTGACAGCGAGTTCATCCCCATAGCGAACCCTGGCTACAGGACACCACAGCAATACAGAGCGCCGACACAGGTGCAGAGGCCACAGTTCACGGGCGAGCAGTTCGACCTGAACAGGCCATCGCTGGTGGGAGACACGGCCATCAACTACAAGAGGCCGCTGCCACCAGTCAACCCCGAAGCGGAGTGGATAGGACCGGTGAACACGGCAGGCGAGGGCCGGCCTGGCTCCTTCGTCTCCTACAGGCTACCCGGCGAGGGAGCGCACGTGTACTTCCTGACGCCGCAAGCCGCGGCGCAGGCAGCGCGGGAGAGGTACAGATCGCCGGGCTACGGCCGGTGAAACCAAAGCTCTAGTCTGAACTCATTACGTCGCCCGCACGCGACGTGTCGTGTAAATAAAAGCGCAAATGTGATGTTAAAGTGTCCTAAGTAGTGTAAGAGACTAGCGGGATGGCCCGCGTTGCCATAATATTTAAACAGCTAGTTTTAGCTTTATGTGAGACACGTTCTCAATCAGCGATGTTGTGAAACGGACGCTTTACTTTGATACGTTATTTATTAAATTATTTCTAAGAGACTGTGGTGCATGCATAATGATAGTTAATTTATTTATGACAGTATTCAACGAACTATAAAGAATGATGTGATATGTGTGACGATGATTGCGGCATTGTTATTGTATGTAACGATGGCAGCAATAGTTATTTGTAAAAAATTGTTATTTAAAAAATTGATGATGAATCAATGTGATTTTGTATTGTATTTTTAAAACAAAGAATTTGAAATAAAATAATACAAAATGTTATGATGATAAATGATGTTTTTGTTTCCCCCTTACAACGGAATGCGTCACTAACTAAAATGTTGATAAACTGAGCCAAGTAACAGATGCAACAAGAACAGATATAATACTATTACTCAAGGAACGATAACTAAATCAAGTTAACCGATGACGTAAAACTAGTTCAGGTCGGTTTTTTACCAACAACGTTCTTCAAACATTGAATGATTGCTTGTAAACTAAGCCAGGGACAAAAACTGCTACTTTAAAACAATTACTTGGTTAATGTGTAACATTAAAACGTTTACAACTTGACCTGGACGGTGCACAAGGTCATTTAGTCACTTTCTCTAAGACATTGCGCTCCTAGATACTTGTTATGAAAGTTAAATGGCAGATAAATTACTCTCATATTAATAGTGTATGAGGTAAAATATAGTATTTATGGATATGGGTGGTTATTTAGTTCAACGACCGCGTCTGAGAGATAGCTGACTATGAATAGGTAAACGGTAGGTGGACAGTGGTGGTAGAAAAAGCCACAGGCATTAACCGGACTAGCCTCTCATTTACTCAGGCGTCACACATTGGAGCCACTAAGAAATCAAACACAATTTTTCAAAATTTAATCTGATACCCTTTGCGAAAGTTTTAATCTTTGGCGCTGTAGGTAGCCTAATCAAATAAACGTTTCCGAAT
>VKGM01008554.1:7409-18159 GCA_007844875.1 Busseola fusca | reverse complement strand
GCTTTAAAAGTCAAAGTGGGTGTTCCTCAAGGCTCAATAGTAGGTCCTTTTCTCTTTTTAGTATATTAAAAAAAAACCCCATTTAATAAAAAACCAACCGCAAATGGTGTTATTTGCTGATGATACTTCCTTAATTTTTAAGAATCAGATACAGAAGATAAATAGACGTGCATCAAATCTTGACAACGTAAATAACGCCCTACTGCAGGCACAAAATTGGTTCACTGCTAATAATTTGGTGTTAGGTAAATGGGAAAAAAACTAAATGCATAAGATTTTCTGTACCGATTGTTAAAAGTGGTGATGCATCGTTCTCACATGGATAAATTCAACATGAATTATGTAATCAAATATTTTGTAACAATTTCATGATTTTAAAAGAGTGTCCGTGGTGTTTCTTGTTCCTTCTTCTCCATAGAGACCTACTCTTTGGAATAGGAGACTAGCTTCACCTTACTGAGTGACTGGGCCGGTCAGTCAGTGACAAATCAAAAGTACCTGTAATTAGTTTATTTGAAATAAATGCTTTGATTTTTATTTTTCTGTTTGAAACCCGAAAATGCATATCAAACACCCGAAAACAGCTGCACATGAGCCCAGCCCACGCACCACCTGCGGTATCTACTGAGCACCCGCTCCGAAGAGCGCATGAAACGTATTTTAACGTCGTTGTTTGTATCTGAGATTAACCAACGTAAACTAGTTATTTCATTTCGATTGATTGATCACTACAAAACACACTTTTTTCAAACAATGTCAAAAACATTATAAGTGACAACCCTTTCACTTCAATGGAGCGTAGGTAATTATTTTGTCAACTAGGCTTAGTTTCCATACTGTTCCATTTTGTATTGTGACATAGTCGAGCTATACATTACCTACCGATTTCAGCTGACCTCGCTTTGTATAGGCATTGCGTACAATGAGAAGTCAGCTAACACTAAAAATGTATACCTACTTGTTAAGTTGTCTGGCGTACCTACGTTCAACATATAGATCCCAAAGTATGTAGATGTAGGTGAGTCTACATAACACAATATTCAATGATTAACACCTGTATCTGTGTTCAACACAATACGTTATCAAGGCTCTTGTGCAGCGTTCTCCACCTAACCTCCATACTATAGGGACACTGTGCAGTGCCCCCTTCGCTTACAGCTCTCTAGATCCCACCGTTATGCTCATAAAATATTAACAACTGATTTAAAGCTAAGCGAACACGTTCCATACTGCATATACAAAGTTCTTCGTGAGCACTGCTGTTAAACCTATAAATACTAAAACGTTAATGGCTAGCTACGACGCCATAGCACATAAGGACTCCGTACCTACCTAACCCGGCTTACTAAGCACAGAGTGCTGCATTGAAGCTACCTAATTCCTCCCTGGGGTGTCCTATTTCGCAAAAATTGTGAAACCTGGAACGGCGCCATAGGGGCTAAGCCATCGTAATAACTCTCATTTTGCACCATTCGCATGAAAGTTACAATGTTAAGTCGAAGTGGCTGTGTGTTGAGTAACACCGACCGTTTGCTTGTCTATATGTAGGTTAGCGCATGGCTTCGCGTGTCTAGGGCTAGGTTCGTTAGGCAGGTATCAAAGGGCCACGGGGATTTCGCCGACTTTCGTAATCTGTGGAAACGTGGGCTCGAATGCCGCAGCGAGTTGGCAACGTCGCGTGCTCGACCGACGACCTCGCGTTATCGCCCGCGGTGACGCGATACGCTGAAAAGGTCACCAGTCGCCACTCCACTCGCCACCATCCGCTAATGTCTTCGCCATCTAAACAGTTGCAGTTTCGACATAGAATCCCATAAGTACACCGTGAAAAAAATATTGCGACGTGGCGTCGTGGTGCGTAGCGGCGTCTCGCTCGCGCGCCCGACGCTTCCCGCTCGGCTCCGCCCCCCTCCGACCGCAGCGCCGCGTAGCGGCCGCGCCGCGCAATGTACACGTCGCCTATACAGCGTTGCCATTCCGTACCTATAATTTCGCTGGACGTAAATTTCAACCGAAACAGTTCAATGGACTTTTTGAAAACTCTAAACGTGTCATTTTACGTAAAAAGTCCTGTGTTACATAGATTATTGTAGGCAGTGGTGTGTGACCGTCTGTTTTGTTTCTTTCTTGTGATATTTGAGTGTGAGTTGCGTGTCCGTGCTTGTATTCCGTGAACAAAGTCCCGTTGGGAGCTTACACGTCTGTTTTCGGCTATAAGGTAAGTACTAGAACGTCATTTTTATAATACACAGCTTAGGTTTCATGCGCATTGACCGTTAGACGTTGTAGAATCTAGTGAAAACTATTTCAAAAGTTCCCTTACTTTTCCTATTCCGTCGTCGAAATCCAGTTTCTAGGTAACTGCGCAAATAACCGCGGCGTCAGTTTTCTCTGGTAAAGTGTAGTTACATAAATTTGTGAGGTACCCTGGTGGTGCAGATGTTGGCTCCAGCTTATATAAGCCCTGATAAGCTCAAGATATGTTGTAGAGACAGCCGCCGGTGGTCGGGCATCGTTATTTTTATCTTGGAATGCCCTTTGGCCAAACATTAAAATAGCTGTGCATCCGACACCAGCACCATGTGTCGATCAGTAGTGCGTGTGTAATTGGGTTGTGGTGTGAACGGCTAGCCCCGACTGTTGCCGTAGGCCTATATCGGTTCAGGGCACGCGGAGTCGCGGCGCCAACGACAAACGACCTGCTAGTACTTGCCCGTTCCTATTAGAATCATTATAATTTATATAAAGTTTGCTATGTTAAGTACTGAAATGTCTGGCAAGTTAGAAAACAGTGAAAAGAAAACATAAGAAAGTTATGACCATGAAAATAGGTTGAGAAAAGTAGTTCCTAAACACAACACTCCCACTCATAAAACAGCCAGTGTTGTCAAGATCATGCCAGGTTATTTTCGTTCATGCGTAAATTACTGTGAGATAGTGCTCGGTGGCACTCAAAACCCCTTTCTTCTAAGTGCAATTTAGTCTCGAAAATAGATTTTCTGTTTAAAGTGACGTGGCTAAAAGTTTTATCTCGTGCATATCTAATAAGACTGCTTATCGTCGCCTGATAGATCAGATAACTATATGTATTCATATCTCGACCTAACCTCATTGTCGGTCACCCGATCGCATAGCAGCCTATTTCAGCAATAAATACTTATATTGTAATAATAATACTACTCTGTTCTCTGTGAACTATTCTTCACCACATTCACCAAGCTAGGCAGGCACCTCGCACAGTTACTCGTCATGAAAACAGGTTTTTTTTCTGTGAGTACCAGGCGGTTACCAGGGTCTACCTTTCAACTCCCTCAATTAAAAAAGTAACCCGGTCAATATCCTCTATTCTATTTCTGATTATGCCAAGCTAAGCCGAAGTCAACCACTCTCCCAATATCGTGCATTGGAAAGTGTGCAATAACAACGAATCTATTTCTAGACTATAAGTAGTCAATCATACTCATATTCTGTCTTGGCTACTAACTTACCAATTTAATAAGTATCAGTGGGTTCCGTTGTATACCTTTCAACTAAAATAATCACTGTAAAATCATAGTGATTCCCACAATACCTTGGTAGTACCCCACCTACCAGAAGCAATGTTCGTATTTTTTTTTTTTTGGTAATTCAAAAATCGAAACAGACGGCGGTAGCCTTAAGTTTTAACAGTCAATTGTAAACAAGTTCGATGTACAACGTAGAATACCTAACATTCTCCATTTAAAATTCCTGAGACCGATATTTTTAGCAGAATGATAATACTGTACGAGTAGGTATGTTTTGAAAACTTATGCAACCCGAACATGTTCGCATATTTTGTCAATGGGTAACATAACATGTGACCAAAATTGCATGTAATAACAACTATGGATAGCAAACTACATAACAACATACTACGTGGGTATGTACCTACCTTATTGCGCAGTAAGTAATAAAAATCCGTCTATAGTTTCAGTTTCCCAAACTGCTGTTGTTATTGTGTTGTTCAGAAGTTCCCTCTGCCTGCCTTACAATTTACAGGTGAGGTTTACGAATGAAGGCAGCAAATCGACCATTAAGACGGAGAAGAACTGGTTTTCTATTTTATATACTCTCAATAATCCACGATGAATTAAAGTCGGTTTACACCATTTGCAATTGTACCTGGCTAACCCCCTCTGTGACCATTCGGCCATCTTTTATTATGTTAATAAGCTGAATATAATGTGTCCAACCTCAATTCATCATCGTCAGCCGTTGCAGTGCAGTCACCAGTCTATAACGAATTAGTAATCCCCCATGTCCCTCCAAATATAAATAATACTAACCTATTATTGGCCCACTGTAGGGCAAAGGCCTCGTCTCTTCTATGTAGAAGGCACGAACGAGCATTGATCGCCGCGCTTGCTAAAACGGGTTGGCGATTTCATACTTGTACCACGTCCTGTGGTTTCACCCGCATAAGTCTTGATCCCGTGGGAATATCGGTAGAAAAGTATGCTATGGCCTATCCATGTGCCAAATTTCATCGAAATTCGTTCAGCCGTTTTAGCAAGAAAGCATAACAAACAAACTTACGAAAAAATCAAATATTTTCCCTTTATGATTTTTTATAGACTAGCGCCCCGCGGTTTCGACTCCGGTGGGAATATTGGGATAAAAAATATCCTATTGTTATTCCTGCTTATAAGCCACCTATGTGCCAAATTTCACCCTAACCCGTTCAGTATTTTTTGCGTGAAAGAGTAACAAACATACATACTAGTACATCCTCACAAACTTTCGCATTTATAATACTAGCTGCAACCGCGGTTTCACTTGCGTAAGTTTCGATCCCGTGGGAATATCAGGATAAAAAATATCCTATATGTTAATCCCGGTTAAAAACAACCTCAGTGCCAAATTTTATGGAAATCCGTTTAGTAGTTTTTGCGTGAAAGAGTAACAAACATCCATACATCTTCACAAACTTTCGTATTTATAATATTAGTAGGATAGAAGTCCTGCACTGCGATTCTGTAACCATCTCCCCGTAAAAACTTAGGTGAAGTGAGCGTGGAGTGAGCTGTCATTCCAGCTACTGCTAGGGATTGACACTATTGACAGCTCATCTAGTTCAGTTCAGTTTTCACTATGAGATTTTTACTTTCCTCGCGATGGTTACCTTCACCTTTGTGCATGATAAACTCAGAAATACATATGAATTCAAAACAGTATTGCCATACTGAAATAGTTTGTATACATATGCCAGGCATGACGACTAAAAATGTTATGAAAATAAAGACGTAATTCGTTTACCTATGGGCGATTGCCAAGCGCAGTTGTTGCGAAATCAGCTTCCCACCGTTTATGATAACTATGTTATGGCTGAAGGTGACCCAGGCGAGATCTGGATGATATAATGATGAATATTCTTTGTACCATCTGTCTGCCCTGATTAAAGGAATCGGATGTCGTTATATTTGTCAGTAAAACTATGCTTAATCTGTGTTCCCACATTTACTTCAAAGCAATAGTGAACAGTCTTCTGGTACGCTCGTTCCATCATAGACCTCATCCCTCGCTTTCCATCATGCTTGATCAAAGTCAAGGGCAGGCCCAATTAACACAAAAAAATGATGGTGGCATGACGGTTTTTTTAGTAGAATAAAAATAAAATTAAAAAAAGAAAAAAGTAGAAATATTGTTAAACTAATTCAACTAAAATTACAATTTGAGTATCTTCAAGGCTAGAGTGAATAGGCTAATAATAAAGTAGTGCGCTCTACCATCAACGATTGCATCACTGATATGCTCTTTGACTGCTTACCATCAGGCGGGATCGTGGTCAAGCATTAGTTTATAAAATTAAAAAAAAAGCACAAAAAAGTTAATAAAAACCTGCACGTGGTCTAAACTGTAAGCACCAAGGATAAAGCGGGGAGGTGTAAACAACCCAATAGAATTCTACTAAATTCTCTTGACGGAAATTTGTGGAAATATATTGATTCCTTTCTTTGCACTTCTGTGATTCTCATCGCTTCAATAAGCAGTCTGTAGGTTAACGACAGTTGATGTAGAACTCTGCCGTGCCCCTAGGGATTACAAGATTATGTTCTGTAACACTAAATTAATTATATCCCCCGAGATTCACCACCCGTGATTGGAATGTACTGAACTATACAATATTATATTATATCAAGCAGATTAGATTACTTAATAGATTATGGTGTACACCATGACTGTATATTCTCATATATCACGGTAAGCTTTTGGTCCCGGCTGTAATTTAAAGATCTTTGACAGTCGTTACGGGTAGACAAAATCCCGAAAATCTGATAGATAGTATTAGCAAAGGGCGTTTTACAACCCTGTAACGGGTTGTAAAGGGCAGATAGGCAGTATTCAGCTATATCCGGTTGGACTGGAAGACGACTCCAAAAGACTTGGGAAAACGTTAGGTAGACGATTATGATGCTGAATTCTGTTTAATGATCTCAAGGTGAAAGACAGCTTTTCCCATCCACGAAAAAAAATTTAAAAAAGGTGAAAGACAGCTTGCCATCACACCATGCTCTGTTCCTGCATTCATGATATGAACTCCTCAACTCACAAGGAAGCCAGGTGTAGACAGTGTACCTAGTATAAAAAAGTTAGGGAAGAGTTCTTTTACTGGAAAGAATACATTTGTCACTCCTCGTGTTAATCATATCATGGGAACATTTGTTCAAAGGACTGTTGCTCTCTCCAACATACCAGACAATGTCGTGGTTTCATAAGTTGCTGATTAATCATGGGCCTAGTAATAGTTCTCAGGTCCTCATAGACTCTTAGAAACCTTTTCATAAAGAATCTCCACGGTGCGACTTTTGCCAGTTCTATCACTGCTATCTTTTTCTAGAGGTCCTCCCACGAGACCTGAGTAGACCTAAAGCTTATTAGTCAAATGGTCTGTTCGGAAACTTTAGAACCGTCTATCCTATAAAGAGAAAACCAGCGCGCAGATACGTAATCACTTTTCCAAATTACTAAACTGCGTGATCAAGGTTCCGTCTGAAGGACCTAAATTTTGTATCCAGCCAGCCATATACATTATTGGTTTCCTATAGATATTATTCAAGGATTTACTTATTTTAACACCGAAATGTTCTGGATTGGATTCTATAAACGTTTCTATAGTACTCTTTCGGTCCATTTCCTCAATCTCGTCTCCGTTGGTAATTTCGCTTACTGCCTAAGCGAAATTGTCAGCTCAAACACAGACCTACATAATCGTCAATCGTCGGAACGTGAGACCCTTGAACATGTAGTTTCTTGGCAAAAATAAGAATTCCCAGACGTCAAAGAAATTTTTATAATAAAACACCAGTATAAATATTGGATTGTTGAACATCAAGCTCCTAATCTCCCTACCAGACTGAATTTGCTCTGATTACACTGTCATTCGAAAACAATGTCAATGATTAATCCCAGCGAGAACGCAATCCATGTTTCCTGTCGTAATGACTTCGTTTATAATGTTATACCCGGGGCACGTCAGCAGACAACCATTAGTATTAAACACGCTCACCTTTCCGTCTAACGGGCGACACACAAACTTGACAGCAGCAAAATCACCTGCGAACACGTGGACTAACGACACCCCTGGTTTATAATATGCAATTGGATTGCAAAAGTGTCACCTTGCAGAATGTCTAGTGTCACAGCAAAGCATAGCCCTAAAATCGTGATGTGACTCACTTCTTTGTAGGATTGCAGCTGAATTATAGTATTATTATTAGACCCAATTTTTGATTTAGTCCTTCAGTAATTCAGTAGGTATCCTATTTTAATCGTTATGATTTTGGGTCTGTCTTCTTTACTACATTTTTCTTATTTTGCAAATTTGTATCGAAAACACCTTAGAGCACAAGTTTTTGACAAGTTCTTCAGATTTCAAAATGTTTATATCGTAGTAAGAAAAGAATGCTTTCATATCGTTACCAAGGTGATACAAGACTACAGTTATTTTACCGTTAAGTTATAACGTGGTTCTAATACTAAAAATACTCGCGCCAACTGCGTCCTATCTATTCTCTCCCCACCTGCCCACATAGACGGTGTTTTTGCGTCCATCGACACCGTTGGTATTAATACCATAGATAAGGGGAAAAGGTTTAACAAACTGAACAAACATTTCACTTCACATTTACTATAGAAGAGGTTTATACTCATTCTCAGCAGATATGCACATATCCTAAGACTCGAATCCCTTCCGGAGAACGCCCACGATTCATTCCTTAAATTTTTCCCAAGATTAGACTGCGCGCCAAAAAAAAAACTGCCAGTTTTTTAAGGCTTTTTTTAGCACTTACAAACATGATTGTTGAAACTTGGAAGCGTCTCGACTTTGACATTCAGGTGTCATCTAAAAATATCAAACCAATTTGGTATGAGTCATTTGAGCGAAAGGCAAGGAAATCTTCAATAATAGTTTTTACAAGAGCATCGCTTTTAAAGCAAGACTTCTCTCTATAGCTACTATCTTAAAAAAGAATCACTAGACACGTCGTAACGTTTCGGAAAAGGGAAGTCCAAAATATCTAATTAGACGATTCTCCCGGATTTCCGATTTAGCCAACCCCTACTGATTTTATAAATCTGGGCATTCTCGGTTTATTATTTCTATTTCAGGATCTTGCCATAATGTAATCTTACTAAACACAACTTCTTTGAGAATCCAAAACTTTAATTTTATAAATTTAGGGCCTGCGAGGCCCTCATAAGTCACTCACTGAAAAGTTTTTGACATGGCACCGCCTCATCAGTCTAGTGATCGATGCTTGGCTGTCAAACTGAACTCCTGAGTTCAATCCTCAGGTGTAATTGATTTGGGAAAGATGTATTGGCCTTTTGGGTGATTGTACTAAGCTGGGAGGCCAGGGTCACCTCTAATATCGTAAATGAGTCTGAAAAGGCCTTGTACAGTTTCCGGACGAGTAAAGAAACTTGCTGTTTTGATTATCGTATTTCGTCTATAGCCTATCATGATATTGTATATCAGTACTGTGCTGGGCTTTAGGGTCACCTTGTGTGACTCATGTGCGACTGAAATGACCTTGTACAGTTTCTGAGAACGTAAAATTTTGTTTGTTTTTTTTTCTTTTCTGATATGTTTTGTTTTGTCGGTAGGTTAACGGTGCAGTGTCGTCGGTCGTGTCGGTCGTGTGCAGTGGTGTGTCGTGTGCATCCGTGTTTGTGTGTGTTGTGCGAGGTAGCGCCGGTATGGCGCGTAGCTAGCGAGCCGCGCCTGCCGCGGCATGCGCGCCGCCTAGCCATGCCTGCTGTGCAACACGAGACATGGCGCAGTACTCGCAACGGACACAGCCAATGCACAGGTACATAGTCTTAGATTGTAGAGCAAGGAGACATATGTGGCACCATAGTCATCATTCTTAAGTATAAGCTGAACCTAATGTGAGATAACCTTTGTTATCAACGCTATTGCTTTCAGGAGCTTCTGATGTTACACAAATATAATAGAAACAACTTTACATGTATTTAGTGTCGCATATATTACTTATTCACTTACATGTATGACGTTAAGTACAGCCACGGTCGGATCGAATCGAACGAAAATTGGTTCCGTTCAATTTTTCTCCGTTGAAAATTGGGTCCATTTTCATATTATCTCCACGTGTAAGTACGGCTAATGGTATTCCTTTGAATACGTTATCGTTAAAAACGATGAGCAGAATAGCTGAATAATCAGACATACGTGAGTTTTCATCTACAACGTCTAGAACATTCTTTACGTTAATCATCACTGTACGAGATTAATAACGGTTGACGTGCAGAGTTAACTGGCATGCCATATTGAATTTCAATTAAACAATAATGTTCTCGTTGGTTGGTTCATCTGTTCATCTCAGTTTTACTGCTAGACAGGTATTGGAAAGAACAGTAAAACCGGTGCGTTGAGCCGGACTGGCATCGTTGTGGGATGCGGGCTTGCGAAGTTGCGAACTAGCGACACAAGTACCGCACCCATAAAGCGTCATAATTTGAGTCCCTCTCGCAAATTGGATGCTCTTTTATAACCGCAATCTCTCATTATAAAACCTTCATCCAAGCTCGTAATTGCCATCGGATAATTTTATTACGTGAGATATATTGACCTTGAGACGAAATCGAGGTCTACCACCGATTAGCAACTTGGTAAATCCTTTTGTGTACGTTACATATCCTTATCCCAATCCTTTTATATTCCAGATCATGAAATCCTGAAGATCCCCCATCCCAGGATCACATTACACATTATCTTTTTTTCTGGACCGTTATATTATACAAGGTGACCTAATGAAAACCAGAAAAAAATTACTGAAGTAACAAAGTGAAATTCAGAAACATTTTGTTTCCTTTTTTTTGCGCCTGGCTGGACTTTGGACCAGACAGCCTGTGTTTAATAAATTAGCAGACAAAAACATGAACGTTTTTATGTTCAACTTATTATAGTAAGTATAATTATTACCTACTAGCTGCCCCGATAGACGTCGTCCTGCCAAAAGTTATTGGATGGCATTTTTACTATCTTTCTCGCAATTTTTGAATATTTTCTCTCCGTAAGAACCATCCTCGTACTTCAAGGAATATTCTAAAAAAAGAATTAGCGAAATCGGTTCAGCTGTTCTCGAGATTTGAGCTTAGCAAGACATTTGGCGATTCATTTTTATATTATAGACTAGCTGCCCCGACAGACTTCGTCCTGTCAAAAGTTATACAATTTTTCAAATTTTTCTCCCCGTAAGAACTA
>VKGM01008543.1:0-11294 GCA_007844875.1 Busseola fusca | reverse complement strand
TTATACGTATAATGTAAATTATCACAATATTAAATTACAATATGTAGCAGTAGACAAAAAAAAATTAAAACAACCCACAGCAAATTTTGGACGCTAGTGGTCCAGGATCATGTAAAACCCCTGTTCAGAAGCTGCAGTACGATCTGTAACCATCTCACCGTGAAAACTAAGGTAAAGTGAGTGTGGAGTGAGCTGTTATTGCAACTAATGCTAGGGATTGACACTATTGATAGCTAACTTACTTTTCTCGATATGATTTTGTTTTTTTTTTTTTTTTACAGGATCGATCGACTGTATCCATGGTAACAGGTGGAGTGTTGATGTCTCAACTAAGTACTCTGTTTATTATTGTTATGAAACCAACTTAAGGGTTGTTATCTACAGGCGTAGTGCGAGAGGCAGAGGCGGTCGCAGCGCCCTCTCGCCCCTAGCCGCCGCAGGAGACGCCCTGGTCGTCGGGAGATGGCACCAAACTCCCGGCCACCGTAGGCGTGGGCCTGCGGGCGGCGAGCAATGGATAGCTCGCCGCCCGGGAAGGGCCAACCCGGGTCGACGGCGCGTCGTGTTCCGCGCGCGCCTCAAAGAGATGCAGTCAGCATAGCGTGGGGTCCTTAAGGGCCGATGCCTGCCCCAGGGCCGTGGAGCGTACCAAAGAGTAACCGGGGTCCCTGGGGCGCATCGCCAGGTGAAGGAACAGGGGTGGGTTTTAGTCAGTAAAAGTCTGACACGCCCTTCCGCTCCGCCCAGAGCGGGAGAGGTCATTTGATGATTTCCCACCCTCCCAAAAAAAAAAAAGGCTGCCATCAAAAAAAGAAATGATTTTAGAATAACACCTAGGTATATCTTATTGCTTGGTATATTGTCCCCGAAGGCGCCCCACTCCACATCCAGGCACGCGACGCGCACGCGCTCAGTAAGTACTCACGTGAAGGACGTGGCGAGCAGCGAGCCGGCGTCCACCTCGCGGTCGAACTCCGTCTTGAGGAAGTCGAGGCAACCGTTGTCCCCGAAGGCGCCCCACTCCACGTCCACGCACACGTCGCGCACGCGCTCGTGCGCCGCCTCCCAGTGCGTCACGCGCGACGCGCGCTCCATGTAGCAGCCGTTCGAGCCCGTGCCTAGGATCACGGCGATCTGAACCGAAAGTAGGCTCACAATGAACACAACTGTGAAGGGACTAACAGGTATGTGCTTGTAATACATTGGTTTGTTAGGTTCAGACGTGTTAGTACCCCAACATTCTCGTGCATGTGCGCGCCGGCCACGAGCGTGCCGGTGGTGTCGTTGAGCAGCACGCGCACGGTGACGCGCAGGCCGCGCGCGTGCAGGCAGCGCTCCAGCAGCGCCGCCACGTCCACGCCCGCCAGCCCCGAGCAATTGAAGCTCTTGGTCCAAGTGATGAGCTCGCCTGACGAGATGGAATGCTGCTTCATCGGGAACGAGAATGTGAAGCCTGCGGACGAGATTGTCATCGCGTTAAAGCTTGCCGAAATCACTTGTGTCTAAAGTGAAGTAGGTACCTCAGTAGTAAGAGTACCCCTTCCGCTTGGTACTACGTCACGCCGAATTCTTTATTTTAGAATATACTTAAATTTTGGGGATGACATCAATTTGTATGGCATAAAACAGGCAGAAACTGCTTTTTGTATCATTATTTTTATTATTTGTACAAGTTTTTTTTTTTATATATTTTTAATTTGTATCATTATTTTATTATTACCTATTTGTAAACCATTATGTAATCTAATTATTTTTAACTGATATTATCAATTTGTAGCATTTTTTATTATTATTATTATTTGTACACCATTAACTGGTAGCACATAGAGATCGTAATAATATATTTAACTCTAACAACTTTTAACCTATGTACACAAATAAATAAATAAGACCGTTTTCCACCCCGAAGGGAAGAAAACGAATATTTCAGGTCTTGCCGAGGCTTGACCTTCGGAGATAACCTACTATACCTACCTGTACTCACATGCATCTACTTACGTCGTCTTATCTCTGAGCGTGTTCCAGGTGCGGGGGGTGAGGCGCGGCGACGTGCCCTCCCCCCGCGCGGGGGGCGGCGGCTGCCGCGCGTCGGGAGAGCGCGCGCTCTCGTTAGTACCTTACTCCGAAGAGCCGGCAAGGGCTTGCTTCGGTCAAGCCTCGGCAAGACCTGAAATATTCGTTTTCTTCCCTTCGGGGTGGAAAACGGTCTTATTTCAGTTCTGTGCCTTCGGCTTGACCTTCGGAGACGTGTCTATTTTCTGCCGGCGCCCTCTAACTATAGCGTACTGTGACAGAAGTGGGTGTGAAACATCCTTCAAATAAAAGCCAAGATTTGTGACAATATTAGGCCATTTTTATTTATAAGAAAACAAGACCTTAAGGAATATAATATTAGTCTAGCACTAGACTTTATATAATAACATGAAAAAATATCAATTTCTTATGTATGTCAAATAACATAGTGAGATCTTTTTAGTCTTTCACATCTAGATTAAAACACATGCAAGATTATGACAATGACAGTTAATTAAACTGCTGAGAATGAATTATTAAGAACGTTTATGTTTCCATTTTTAGGACGTTCTAGCGGTTTGCAATAGTGCTTAAAAAAATTGTCGGAACCTCTCCAGTTTCCCCTTTTTAAGATAGAGTCTAACGGTACATTATTTCGATAATCATTTGACGCAACGGCTGATCTGATTGAGCCCGGACTATAGTTTATGCCTAAGTCACGAAAAGGAGCCTTAATCCAGCCGGCAATTATTGCTCTTGAGGCGGCCTTCACTTCACCACGTGTAGTGATAAATAGACTATGTAAATCAGATCGTGTAGTTCTTCTACTTGCTGACAACTCAATCAAGTAATTCACCCATTTGACCAAACTTAATTCAGGGTCTCCTGAACAAGATAGCTGCCATCCCGACTGCCGGTTTTTTATATTATCGGTTTTAGAGCCAAATTTAGGCCAAAACGTTATAGAAGATCTTGATTTCTCGCAATGTTGATCGTCAATGCATAACAGTGTTAGGTCGTGGATACGACGGCCTGAAGCCAACAATAACAGCAAGGCTACATACCGAGAAACCTGAAATATGCTATCTTCAGCTGGACAATGCGATCTCAGCCATTTCAGTAGATCCTGAACATCCCAAATCTGTGACTTGGGTAATGAGGATACACATTTTTTAATACCTATAGCTTTCACTATTGCAGAAACTAAAGGGTGAGCGGCCAATCCTTTTTCCTGTGTGGGATCTGCCAGAGTCAAAACAACTGACTTGTGGACCAAAATGGTCGAAACTGCAAGCTTTCTAACACGGGATAGGAACCCTAAATAGGTGGCGATATCTTGAGGTCGAGGACTACTTGGACTTTTCCCATTTTGTCTGCACCACGAGACCCATTGTTTCCAAGCAGATTCATAAGTGCGCCACGTGGAATCACGCCATGCACATTGGACAAGTTCGATATCGCCTGGATCCATATCTGCTATTAGTTCACCCCACCCCGTATCCTCCAAACCTCGAAAAACAGGTCTCCTGCGTTCGACAGGGGGCGATTGGTGGACAGGTCGATCAGACTCTTGCTGACATCGCGTATCTGAAAGGGGGCCTCCAGAGCTCTTCGTTTCAGGTCGCCCCTCCAAAAAACTGTTTCCCAGCGCGGAACCATCAGCAGATAGGTTCCTGAGTCTTGATTGAGGTGTCGTAACACTCTGGGTATTAGAGGTGGAGGTGGGAAGACCCATGCCAGTTTGTAATGCCAGGTCTGGCTGAACGCGTTGATGAAAGCCGCCTGCGTGTCCCATGCTTCTATCGAAACATACGTCGGGACTACTTTCGATCGACTGGTTGCGAATAGATCTATCTGGGGAATACCCCACTTTAAGAACACTTTTGTTGTGATCTCGTCTACGACATGCCAATCCGGGAGACGTTTTCCCCTCGACAAACAGTCGGCTATGGAATTGTAACGGCCTGGTAGGTAAAATGCATGAATGGTTACCCCTACGCTTTCCGCTAGTAACAAGATCTTTCTGGTCTCCTCTAACAACGTCATGGACCGAGTTCCTCCCTGATTTCTTAGGTACGAAACCACCGTTCTGTTGTCGGATTGAACCATGATGGACTGTCTTGCTACGACGTTCTGGCATTTCTTTAGGACTATGAATACGGTGAACAACTCCTTTCTGTTTATGTGCCAAGCAGCTTGCTCTTTTGTCCATTTCCCCAGTAGATGAAAATCGCCGATTTGAATACCCCAGCCTTCGTTTGACGCATCCGTCGTAACAAAGATCGTAGGTTCTGGATCGAAGATTTTCGCTGGCACTCTTACATTGAGAGTCCACCAACGACAATCGTTGACAGCTTGCGGTGGTAAGACCCGCGACTGGTTGGGCCAGTTTTGAGGCAGTTTTAAGCTGGCGCGTTGAATATACCTGGTGTGCAGACGACCTAGGGGAGTCACCAGGGCTGCGAAACCCAGACGACCTATTAGTGAAGTCCCTAACCGCCACGTCCATCGACCTTTCCACAATATGTTCTCTAAATCTGTCAGCAATCGAACTATTTTCTCTTCCGGAAGTCTTTTCTCGTTCATGTTTGTATCCCACACAATCCCTAGAAATTCTATGTTTCTTGTAGGCTCCAGAACAGATTTTTCTAGATTTACATACCAGCCGAGACTTTGCAGAAGACCCACTGCATACCTCATCTGGCTTTTGAGTACATAAGGGTCCTGATGTGCCAACAGGAAATCGTCTAAGTATACTAAGACTCGTAGTCCCTTTGTTCTTAGGAACCCTGCTACCCATTTGCTGACACGGGAGAAAGCTAACGGTGCGCTGGATAGACCGAAGGGAAGGGACGTCATCTGGAAGAGTTCGTTCGCATAGCCGAAAGCAAGAAACCTTCGGTGGCTCACTTTTATTGGAACATGAAAGTAGGCTTGACTTATATCTATCTTCCCTAAGAAGTCGCCGGGTTGGAGAAAATTGGGGACCTGAGCCTGGTTTATCAGACGAAACTTTCGAGGGCTTAGAAAACAATTCAGACGACGCAGGTCGAAGACTTGCCGGAGCTTTCCGTTTGTTTTTGGAATTAGAAACATTCGCGACAGAAACCCAGTTTCGGAATGACACCTCTCGATTACGCCTTGGCTTAGAAGTTCTCTGAGCTCTTTGGACATCGTTTTCGAAGATCTTGTCGCGAATCTCCCTAAATTTTCTCGCAGGGGGATGGAAGGCGGTTTGGAAATGAATGGTATTGTATACCCTGAAATTATTTTTAAGATCGCGTTTGGAGCCCCGATCTTTTCCCACAGTGGCCGGAACTCGCACAGCTGTCCCCCTCGAAAACCGTCAATATGTGCCACGGGACTTTCGGAACTTCTTGTCGCTTCCGCCCCTACCCCTGCGTTGGTTGTAGTTAGACTGCTTTTTAACGGACGGATTGCGGGGTGCTGAGTAGTGACCGGCTGATTGGTGGGGAGATGAGTGGTAGTTAGCGGAGTAATGAGTAGATGTTCGGGAGCGCCTAGTTGGATTCGTGCCTTTAGATCTAGCAGATGGAATCGGCTTACGAAAGGAATTTACGGCCTTCTCCGTAGTCCTTGGTGGAACAAAAACAGCTGCCACTCCACCGTTATCTTTGACCAAGGAACTCAGTCGTTTCTCGTCAAATAAATGTGTAGGCGACGGAGGAATGTTATGGAGCGCACCATTAAGTATCTCATTCCTTGTCTTAAAAGCCTTTCGACGAAGATCTATTGTTTCGGACCGATGTGCGCACACGAACTGTAGAAGATGGTCTGATACCGATTTAAACTTGGAGTCCTCCGCCACTAACTGCCTTAATTCCGCGCTGGCATTCGGACATTTTTTAATTATAGCGTTCAAACCTTCAGCAAGAGCCCTGCGTTGTGTCAGTAATCCGTGCGTGATTGTGCCTAACATACCTTCCTGTCTTGTTACCCAGGGTGACGGTTGCGAGGCTAGAGTCTCCAGCTCAGTGTTTACTTTAAGCGCGCTAATGACTGATGCCGCGTGTAAGTGTTTTTCTACCTCTTTATAACGAATCCGGTTCCAGCCTTCGGTACCTAATCTTTGGCACTCAATGCCCTCACTCTTAAGTTGAGCCGAAGGCTCGGGTATGAGAGGGTCCGCTTCTTTAGTAGTGGGCAGAAATTCTAGCTCCTTCTCGTCTTCCTCGACTTGCCAATCCGGATATGGGTCCAGAGTTGGTGCTTTCCATGAAGGAGACTCCGAAGTCTCCGAAACGGACTCTACTTCACAGTCAGAATAGTAATTTTCTTTGTCAGATTCGAGGTCACACTGTTGTCGCTGCTCGAGTTTTGCCAAGAGGACAGAAAACATGCCTTCAAATTTTTGTTCCATAGCTTTAAATCTAGCATTCTGTGAGGTGAATGGCGAGTTTGAGTCGCGCTTGCGCCTACGTGGCGAAGGTTCAAGGCTCTTTCATGTAGAAACCGATGTGTTTCTCCTTTTCCGACTGGTCTCTTCCGTTTCATGAAGAGAACCAGAGAGAATTTTATTAGTTTCAGCCCTTGTGTGCAACAGTGGTCGCAGTGCCTCGACTGATAGCTTAAAAAGCTCAGTGCGCGCTGCCGAGCCTCGTATGCGGTTTGCTACCGCTGGTGGACCAAGAACGAGAGCCCTCGTAAATGCCCAATCCAATAGTTTCCGCCTTATATCTCGATACCCTTTCTCCGAAAGGTGATCCGCCTCTGGTAAAAATGCGCGAACTAGGTTCACTGTAGGCAGAGCGTATACTAATTTGTTTAATATATTCGGTTCAATCTCCTCACCAAATACTTCCTCCTTTGTGGCGGTAGTAACTTCCTAGCTAGTCCAACCGACCGGGAGATGTTCCTGAGCCAACACCTTCACCCGCTCCAAAATCTCCTCGTCCTGGTCTGTTCCCGCATGCTCGTCCAACAGTTCGCCAAGGGTCACAAGACTTCCTTGTTGTGTCATCTAAAGCAAAAGCGAAGCGGTCAAGCGACACCCAAGCAGGATTATCAAGTAACCAAGGGGTTATTATAGCAACATTATATCATTTCTGAGCCGTGCTGTTCAGTTTTCGGGCCGCGCCATCCAAATCGCGAGCCGCGCCGCTCGAATTTTGAGCCGCGCCGCTCGAATCTTGAGCCGCGCCGCTCGAATTTTGAGCCGCGCCGCTCGAATTTTGAGCCGCGCCGCTCGAATCTTGAGCCGCGCCGCTCGAATTTTGAGCCGCGCCGCTCGAATTTTGAGCCGCGCCGCTCGAATGTTGAGCCGCGCCGCCCGAACTTTGAGCCGCCGCTCAACAACATTGGGGCCGTGAAGCTCATTATTCGGGCTATAGCTTTGACCCGTCGGCTTGTGGCTAAATAGGCGACATGTAGCATGAGCGCCATTGCTGTGCCGCGATTAGGCATGCAGGTAGGTACGTGAAATGTGGATGGTATGTCCGACATAACGACACTTGTACATATTTTGTGGATGGAATGTCCGACAAAAATTATGCCACCAGTAACGCCATAGAGCATGCTAGGCTTACAATATGTCGCTCAAAACAAATTTAGCAATATCAACCCGCACCTTAGAAACAACACAGATAAAGATAAAACATTTTAATGACTTACCCCAATTTCCGACGGTAAATCACTCACAAAAAACGTTACAACAACGTTAAAACACTAAACTTTTCGTAATACTACTTTTATCGTAAAAGAAACATGTGCGTACACCAGGTAATAGTAAGCGTACTAACGAGAGCGCGCGCTCTCCCGACGCGCGGCAGCCGCCGCCCCCCGCGCGGGGGGAGGGCACGTCGCCGCGCCTCACCCCCCGCACCTGGAACACGCTCAGAGATAAGACGACGTAAGTAGATGCATGTGAGTACAGGTAGGTATAGTAGGTTATCTCCGAAGGTCAAGCCGAAGGCACAGAACTGAAATAACAATAAGATCGATAAAATTGGTGAAAAAGTAAAAATAATAATAGTTTTATATGGCAGATACGTCTGCTCGGACATTTTCAAAATCTTTTTGATGGCTTATAAGAAATATTTTTAACTTTAATTTGAAAGTCGAGCAGCTTTTACTATACTTTATGGGAGGAGGGATATTGTTCCAGCATTTAGAAGCTGCATAGCGAAAATTGCCCCTAAAAGCCGCCGACTTGTGCTGTGGGATGGAAAGCTGTTGGGAACATTTTCTTCCCTCACCAATTCTGTGCCTATGGTAGATATATTAAGTCTTCGATTATTTGTGGCTAGAATATGTTGGTTTGCTCACAATGGTTTTCTTCACAGGGGGCAGTTGCTACTAGGCCACCACTGCTCTCTCTCTACCTACCTGCCTGCAGTTACCAAAACATAGTTCGAGGTGGTTTCATACGCTGCGGTCTCTTAATTGTAGTCTCGTCTCCACGTTTACCCATGTACGTACACGTGCTAAAAAATTAAAATTCAGTTTCTTGAATGAACCTTGGAGGCTGTCTCTACGTAACAGAGAGCCTCCATATTTTTGCACTTGTTGCTTTTATTTATTAAACAAGAGGCAACAATTTTCAAATGCTTTCAAATTTCACTGACGCTGACGGCGAAACGAAGCAAAGATAAAGCCGCTCCTGGACTTACTCATTCTTTTCCATAGGTTAAAAAGATACTTACAAGTGAAGCAATTAATATACAGCAAGCAATTAATTTACATAGGACAATGAATAGTTTCCGTAGGAGTCCTGCAAAGGTCAATCTTGGGTCCGTTCTCTTTTAGCAAATCACTGCTTATCGGGCAACTGAAGACCCTAAATGCGGCCAGTAATCTACTTTCCGACTTCTTAAATATAATTAACGTTTCTTGTAGAAAAGCAAATTAAATTATTCTCCCACCAAAATGTTAACCTTAGACTAACTGCGTTGCTTTGAGGCCAAAATATTTTAGAAAATCAGGTCACAATTGCCCTTAGAACGAGTATGATGCTTAATGAATTCGCCGCAGTTTATAGACTCCAGCATAATCCCACACAATGTTGAAGGCTCATTGCGTAAAGTACCTAATAATGTTAAGCAGAAATAGGGTGGCCCACTATATGTGGTTTTACGAGCATCCACGAAGAGCTACAACATCGTATACTTACCTACGTACTACATAGTTTACTACGCTCACATGACTAAACCCACAGGTAACTAACAGATTTACGGGCGTCTATTTTTATTTTCTTGTCTCATCCTACGGAATTTGATATTGATGTTTCTATCGTTTAAATAAATTAGATATGTATATAATAAACTACGTGCATCTCATCCACTCAATGGCTTGAATGTTAAAATCTTTGTGTAACCTCTCTTGCTTATGTGAGGGAACTAAGTAATTCGTGGCTTCTATATGCAAATGACCAGACAACGAACTGAAATTAATATAAATATTATAATATACCTTAGTAATTACTTATCATACGTGCAAAATATATAATGCTGTCCATTGAAATGTACGCGCCAGTGTAATCGTGAAGGCTGACGACATTGCATATTCCGTGCATGCTCTAGACATTGGCGTTCAACGCGCTTTTGCATCAAAAATAGCTACTGAAGACGCGCTAAACGTAAGTTTACGCGGCTGAGCGGCCGCCGCGGCCGTGTGCCCCGCTCCATACACATTTAATAAAGATCACAAATCGAAGTGCTGTATATAAAGTGTTGTTTTTGTGGTTATCGGGATTAAATCACAAGTTATATTATGTTTCGGAGGGGCAGCCATCGGTAGGCGCTGTCAACGAACTATTCGCTCGAAGATCTTCCATCTTTGGCAGCGGAAGTAGCGGCGGATGTCCCGGCAATGGGTGAGCGGTGGCATATGAATGCTTAACAACAATGCTCGCATCTTCGTTCCCATATTTTCTATGCGATCCGTGTCCCTGCCGAAAGTTTGTCAACCTTTATTTTTTTGTTTGTATTCGTTTATAGCTCTCTCTATATAGGTAGATTTATAAAATCCTTTTGCCCTTGCTAAGACTCGCTTAATGTTTCACTTCAGATTGTAAATTGAATTTATAAGGACGACTTGACAAGGGTATAAGGCCGAGCTTTTGTGGTCAATTATCTGAACAAAATGTGAGGTGTTTTATCAAACGTCGGGAGTTGAATTTATATTGTGATGAAAAAAACAATTTTATTTGCGATTCTCTTCATAGTGACTACCTTGAATAAAACATTATATTTTGATACGCACGTGTATGCTTTTGTTAAATAATATTTGCGATGTTTTTTTTTTCTTTTTACTTACCAACTTGTGTTACGATTACTGCCCCAAAAACGATTGGAGTAGGTCAGTTGAAGTGCAGGATCCAGGCTTCGCAGCCTCTTTACCCGCTTAAGTAGGTTCTTACTCATTATACGTCTTTAATGTGTCCCTATATATTTCCGAATAATTTTACATATCCTTTTGTGCTTTTATTATTCTACATACATAGCCTATGTACTTTATTTCTATCTTCTTTAGGGTATACCTCAATCCGGCGAGTAACCTGATTTATTACTAACCTTAATTTAATTTCGTAGTTGATTTTCGGATTCCTATCCGTGCCAGTAATAAAACTAACTATCCACTCAGAAGATTTATAAAAGCTTTGTTATTTGTTTTTAACTTTCTAATACTGATTCAATCAGCAAAACCAATATAACCCTGAATTCAGATTAACTTAGGTACGACGCCTTATAAAAGTCAACAAGTCTGCAGCCTAATTGCGTAACACATTTTCGGCAAATGATTGAGACTAGTTGATATCGATTGGACATTCATTGCGTTATTTAAGTGTTGTGCAGACAAATTTTTCGAACTTATGACGCAATGGTTTAGAAATTTGCTTCAAAATGATGCAGATTCCGATTAATAGTGTGTTACGTAATTAGGGTGCTGTACTTACTTACATCGTAAAATTAATTAGCCTACTGAGCTCAGAATAATATGTGTGACACTGACAGTATGGAGTACTGTTAACCGTGCCAAATACATCTCTCTACGGGAACAGTAGCCGTGCCATATTCAAAGAAGGCATCAATTAAAACTTTAATATTCATAGAATGTAGCGGGACGTACTTTAACGAGTTTAGATAACGATCCAACTTAAAAAATAAGCCAATTTGTAGTAACAATCGCGTTCGCTATCGGCAGCCTAATCGGCGAACACATTTTCGGCAAATGATTGAGACTAGTTGGTATCGATTGGACATTCATTGCGTTATTTACGTGTTGTGCAGATAAATGTTTCGAACTTATGAAGCAATGGTTTA
>VKGM01008521.1:76598-94607 GCA_007844875.1 Busseola fusca | reverse complement strand
GTATTAATACGAGGGGTATTAAAACGTTAAGGGCTGCGAGATTTATTTATTTTTATTATTATATATATTTTTATTTTTTGGTCCGTAACAATATATATAAATCGACATAGGATACTAAAATCTACTTTAAATAACTTAAGTCTAAGTGATTCTGTCATTCCGATTTTTAATTTTTTTTTAGTTACGTCTCTCATCCAATTCTCATGTCGCAGGTCTGCTGGAAGAATTTTCTAATGAAATAAACAGTACATTTGTGCCCTTCTATTTTTATGTGTTTTTCTCTATTAAGTATTTTGTGTGTACATAAATAAATAAGTAAACAAAATATATATAGATAGGAACTTCAAATAACCAAACCTTACCGTCCCCAGGCATACAACCAAAGTGACGACGCCGACGGCATCCTCATCCGCAACGAAGAATACTTCCGCAATCAAGGCAAGATCATGCAAGTGGAACATTGTCTCCAGAACCTGCACAAAATAGCTACCAGCTACACCCATCAGACCACAGACACAACTCTAGAAGAATCTGTACGAAAGTGTGAACAAATGTGGGAATCCACCGTGCAAAGGGTAGAACACTTCAGACAGCAGTTACAAAGAATTCCTGCGAAGTGGGATGCTTACAGGGAAAAGTTCAGGGAGATGGAACGGTGGATGGATCATGTTGATAAGACCATGGATAGCATTGTACGCGAGGTGGATTCGGCTGAAGCGTTTGAGAGGGAGAAGACAATTTTCCAGGTATGTAGAAATAAGTTTGGAGTAGGTAATTGTGATTTATGAAGGCTGTATAGTAAACAAGCATTATTAAAGCACATCAATACTAGAAAACGACTGTCACAAAGGCCTTTGAAGGGTGACCAAATTAACAGTAGTGTTATGGAGATTATTTTAAACATTCAGAGTGATTATTTCAAACATACGGCAAAAATATTTGGACGTCACGAATGTATTCGGTTTGCATTGATGTTAGCAATCGATTTATACAGGTTTCATGCGTGGACACCATATTGTAAAAAAAATATAGCGACAGTAGGTATTGGGGCTTCAAAAAACTTCAATCCCGTTTATAGAGTGACCGTAAATATTTTTTTGAATTTTGGATAACATGTGAAGTAATTAATGATTTTATACTTTCTTTAATGCTTGCTATGGAAACAAATAGTTGAGGGAACTTATGGTAAATATTCGATGTTGTGTTGTCCCACTTAGAAATATTGCACAATTGTATCGTATTTAGCTAATGTATCTATTTATTAAAAAAAAAAAAAATATGTTTCTATTAAAATTCATTTTAATTTCTAGAACATCTGCCGCGAAGCCGACAAGAAACGCGAAGACATGAAATGGCTCGTCCAAACATTAGACATGCTCACAAACCACTGCCAAGAAGGAGAGGCTCAAGAAGAACAAATCAGACTCGAGAATCTCATTGCGAGGTATAAGAACTTGATACCAACCATCGAGATCACAATGATCAAGACTGAGACCTACACTAGGTGCTATACATACCGCAGAGAAGTGCATGAAGTCATCTGTGTACTCGAAAACGCGAAAGAACAAGCCAGGGTTGTACCTGAGCCACAGTCGCTCCAGCATGTCGAACAGTTAGTTCTCGAACAACAGGCTGCTGTTCAAAAACTCGACCGCCACCGACCTTCAGTCATGTCCATGCTCCAGAGAGGCAAGGACTTAATCAAGGATGCCAATGCACCTGCTTTCGTCAGAGAAGACGTAAAGAGCCTCGAAACTGGCTGGAACACCGCATATGAAACCTCCACAGACCGCCTGCACAAGCTACGTGACACACAGAAAGTCTGGTCTAACTATGAATACCAGAAAGACGAGTTACTATCAGACCTTGATAAGTACGAGAGCTATGTTGTCCACCCGGGACTTGAGCTCGGAGTCACAAACATTGGTCGTGAGCTCCAAGAAACGAAGACCATTAAGACTGATATTGAAAAGGCCAAGGCTGAGAGATTGCCTCAACTACAACAGGCATACACTGAATTACGTTCACTAACCGCAGACAAACCTAAACCTGTCATTGAGAAAGATCTAGAAACCATCGAACGGAAATTAGCAAAAGTGCATGATGAAGTTGACTCTAAAGTTGTGCATTTGGAAAAGTTCAATCAAGAATGGGTTAAAATTGAACACAAATTGGAAAATGTTAGAGAATGGATTAAAAAGGAAAGTCCAATGTTAATCCAACAGATCCGTTCAGAAAACATCACGCCTGAAGAAAGAGTAATCAAGTCACAGTCGTTACAAAAAGTCATAGCTGAGAAGTTAGAGGCTGTGCGAGGTGTTGCTGATCAAGGAACTAAATTGGCTGTAGAACACAGAGTTCAAGACGCTAACAGACTTAAAGGTGAAGTCGCTTTACTCGAGAAAATGATGGCCGACCTGCAACGCTCAACAGAACACCAGACTAAGGTAGTCGAACATGATTTGGCAACATATCAGAAATACCAGAAGGGTGTTTCTGAGATCAAACCCTGGATTGAAGAAGCTGAAATCAAATTAGGCAACGTGCCCAAACCCACAACTCTGCCCGAAGCACAGCAATTACAACAGCAATCCAGAGCTTTGATCACTGATTGTGAGAAACAGCTGATGAACTTGCAAATCCTATCAAGCGTCAGTCATCAACTATCAGGAAAGACCAGTGCCCCTGATGAAGTGGACGCTATTCACTCCAGATGGGCCGTAATCCACGACATGACTGACCAATGGAACAACAAACTAGACAAACTGGTTAATAACTGGGAGAACTTTGAACATGAAGCCGAGAAACTTGAATCTTGGATTGAAAATGGCGAAAAGTTGTTAAGCAGCAGAAATGTTTCTATCGATTCACCTCAAGTGGAAAAACTGGATAGGGAATTAAACAAACTAAAATCTTTTGGAAACGAAATTTCCCAACAGCAAGCCAAAATCATCAGTTTATCGCAGACTTGTGACAATATTTGCCATAACATTCAACCCGAAGGCGCTACCCTACTCAAGAACAAAGTATCGGACATTAAACAACGCACAAACGATCTGGCTGAGACAGTGAGGTCCAAGATCAACGAACTTTCTGACAAAATCATCGTTAGACAAGAGTTCACGACTAAACTACACAACTTTGATAACTGGATCACAGACTTCAGAAGGAAGACTGAGAGTTATGATCAGATCGGTGCCGACAAAGTAGAACCTACATTGCAGTCGATGCATGTTCTTTTGCAAGAGCATGCAGCTAAAGCGCCTGAGTTTACTGACATTTACAACGAAATCAAGAACATGACCCTTGCTTCACACCCAGATGAATCACGGTCGTTAAGCGAAACTTACTCTAATATTGCCGAACACTACCAGATCATTGAGAACAACATTCAACAAAACAAAGGAATCTTACAGAAATGGTCTGATCTACTCAACTGGTATGACGAATCTAAGCAACAACTGAACCACATACAGTACCAGATTGAAGGTCCCAAACTTACTCCTGAAAGCTACGAAATTCTAAGACAAGAGCTGGTAAATGTTATTACCAAGATACCTGAATGGAAGAGTAATGTAGCTCTATTAGATGGGCCTTCAAAGGTCAAAGTTACTGATCAGAATACTGGCAGAATCATGTCTCCTACTAGCATCGTGAAAGAAATTGAAATGAAGGCCGAAGCTTTACTGAACCAAGTAACAAACAAGAGAGATTTAGTACAGAAAGTTGGCGCTAGATGGGACAAGTTCAACGTTCAACACAATGCTTTGGGAGAAGTTTTACACAACGTACAATCCGTGCTCAATGAAATGGCTCAGAAACCTGTACCTTTGACTGAAGCCACTATCCAAGATATGACAGAACAATTAGACAAATTAGACGCAGAAATGAAAGAGAAACAGTCTATTCGCAAGGAACTGAGAGAAGAAGGTCTTCACCTAATGAGAGAAGATCAACCTAATATGGGCACTATCCAAAATGCCTTATCTTCTGCTGACAACAACTGGGACCAAGTCGTGAATGCCGTGCGGGACACTAAGAACAAGTATATCTTACTGTCCTCAACTCTTCACGAACTGAAGAACTTTACAATTGCTTTTGACAGAGAAATGAGTAGAGCCGAGCAACTGTACACCGATTGTAAAGACGCCCCTAACGATTATGTGCAAACTGGACAAGCTTTAGAAAAGGCAAAGAAGTCTTACGAAATTCTGAAAAGATCTAAGGGTTTGTTAGACCAGATGGATGTTATTAAGCAATCTGTACTCAATCAGGCGTCGACATTAGGAGGATTTGACACCAGCCCACTAGAAGAAGCATTCTTAACATCTCAAGCACACTGGGAGAAAGTGAACGACGCTGTCATCAAGAGAATACAGGACTTAGAATCTCAACTGATTGTCTGGAGACAGATTGATGACACAAAGAACCAAGTTATCGCTTGGCTGAGCGAAACCGGTCAAAACTTAGCCAATGCTTGTGACAACCTAGAAATCAGATTTGGACAAAGCCATCTTACGAAATACAAGGAAGAACTACCTATATATACTGGTCTTAAGAACAGTATCAAGGCTAAATGCGAACAGATAACTAATTTGAATAAGAGCATACCAGTTGGTCAAGTTTCTTCAATCATTGATTACTTAGACAACGAGTTTGCCGCTCTTCAGTCACTTGCTGATAACTTAGAAAGCGCAGTATCTTCATTAGGAACCAAGGAAACTAAATTGAAGGATCACATCAAACGCCTTTCGGATAACGTTAGCAAAATCCGTGATGACATTATCAAGTGTGATGATATGACTGGGGATAACGCGAAGATTCTTGATCGTCTGAAGAAATGCCAGTTATGCAAAGCTGAGCTCCAGAACTTGAGTGATGAAATTGATAACTTGTCACAGAATGTATCCGAGATGAACGATAATTACCCAGGATTCTACGAGTCGTTAGTTCCAAAAGAACTTAGCACGCTACAAAAAAGATTCGAAAGCGTTTTGGTACACGCCAACAAAACCGAAATCACTCTGCTTACGTTCTTGCAAAAACGGTTTACCGACAAGTTAGCAATGTTCAACAGAAACCTAAAGATATTAGACGACAAAACCAGATGGTGCATGCCTGACGTCACAAGTGATAAATATAACTTGGAAGTTAAAAGCGCGGCACTTAGTGATGTAGAAAACGGTATTGCTGACTGTAAAAGCAAGGTTTCAGAGCTGCAAGAAGCTCTCGATATTCTTAAAGTAGTCGCAGAGCCTGCATGTGCTCAAGAAGCAGCCCAACAAACGGAAAAAGCTCAGAAGAACTTGGAAGTCCTTAACGCTAACTATGAGGAAATCAAAAACAGGCTAAAAGAAAACATTGACGCTTGGCAAGAATACGAAGTATTATTAGAAAATGTCTCAGAGTGGCTAAAAGAAAAAGAAAACAAAGTCAGGCTAGAAGCCGCTAACCTACTCAACTTGGACGAAATTGACGCTAAAATTGCTGAAATTGAGCACCTCGATCAAGAAATTAAAGAACATGGTGGCGAGGTTGCCAAACTTACCGAAATTGGTGAAAAAATCTTATCCCGCAATCCGGACTCGCGCGTTTTGCAACATATCAATCATTTGGTCTCCAGATATCAGACCGTAAGCAAGTTCATGGAGAGCCATCTTAACAGACTCAAGGAGTTGAAAGACAACAAATCTAAGTACGACACTTCTATCGGCGAATTCAAGAACTGGCTTCAAGATGCCAACGGTAAGATTAAGGATTTGGCTGTGATGAGCAAGCACGCTAAACCATCAGCAGCTGATCTAGCACAAGTAAAGAAACTTAACGAAAACAAAGATGTTGGTCAGAAACTCCTTAACAACGCTATTGGATCTGGTGAAGCCCTATTCAGTGGCATAACGCCTGAATGCCGTGAGCAAGTCAGGAATGAACTCAGATCTCTTAGAGACTACTTCGAAGATTCCGTTGATTCACTCAACAATGTGATTAAAGATATTGAAACGACAATCAACAAGAGATCGTCGTTCGACGATACTTTCAATCAAGTTCAAAAATGGATTGGCGACAAAGAAAAAGAACTTGGTGATTTTAAACTCTGTCCTACACTGCCTGAAAAGAAGGCTCAGCTTCATGCTAACAAGATCTTACACCAAGAAGTTGAATTACATCAATCAATGCTCTCACAATTAACTGAGAAGATCAAGCTGATGCCTGATGAGGAGGCAGAAAAAAGTCTGTCTAAAACTATTGACAGATATAGGAATATGACTAAAGAACTTGAAAAGAGAATCGCTACAAGCGAATCTCACGTCGCCGATCATGAGAAATACGTCAACATGTTCGAAGACGTCCGCGACCGTCTTAATCACATTGTTGCTGAGAATAGCATGCTGAACTACGGATCTGTCACTCAGAAAGATGACGTAGATGCCAAGATTACTGCAATCGAAAAAGTAACAATAAAAGCTAAAGACATCCAGAATAATCTGGCTGGTCTTAAGTCACAGTTGGAAACTGTTATACAAACAACAAGCCCTAATGGACATCCAGTGCTCATCAGCGAGTATGAACAGCTCAAGGTAACATGGGACCAATTAGCAACACAATGCAAAGAACAAGATAAGAAACTAAAAGATACTCTAAAGCAATGGACCGAAAGCCAGAAGACTTTGGATGAGCTCGAAGAATGGTTGAAGATCAAAGAAAACCAGGTCAGAGACCAAAGCCTTAAAAGTAATCTGGAGGCTAAGATTGCTCATCTACAAAAAATCAAGGAAATTCAGAGCGAACTTGCTTCAAGAAGCGCAGATTTTGCTGCATTGACCGACACCAAACAGAATGTAGCCACTGAATCTGAGCTTACAAATAAGACATCTAAGTTGGCAACGAGATACCACACACTGAATAATCTCGTGAACGAAATCATTTCTAAATACGAAGTATTCGTATCAGAACACCAGACATTTGAAAATGAATACAACAACATGGAGAATTGGCTCATGGGAATGCTCGGTGAGCTCGGAGATCTTAACGAAATTGTCGGAGACTATGCCGTCTTACAAGAAAAGCAAAACAAAGCTAAGGAACTGTACGAGACCAGGAACAAGAAAACACCTGCCTTTGAAGAGTTCTTAAGTTTGGGTGAAAAACTGTACACACATACTAGCCCAGACGGCAGAGAAATGATTCGTCAAAAGATCCGTAAAATCAGAACCTTATGGGATAGCTTCGGAGACAGCTTCCAAGAAACTGTTAATAAATTAGATCAATGTCTTCTACAGTTCTCAGACTTTAGCCTTGCTCAAGAGCAACTCACAAAATGGCTCAAGGATGTCGAAAAGGCGATGCAGCGACATACCGAACTCAAGGCTTCTCTTGAAGAGAAGAAGGCACAATTACAAAACCACAAGATCATGCACCAAGAAATCATGACACATCAACAATTAGTTGAATCTGTTTGTGATAAAGCCCAACAGCTAGTCGACCAGACACATGATGCTTCTTTGAATGTCTACTTGCAATCTATTAAACAGTTGTTCCAAAACATTGTAACAAAGTCTCAGAATCTCCAAGATAATTTGGAGGACTGTGTGAAGAGACACGAAGATCTTGTACGTCTTATTCAACAGTACAAAGAATGGCTCGGCTCACAGTCTGAGAAACTTCTCGATATTGAAAATGCGACCGGTGAGAAACCAGAAATCATCAGGAAACTGCAATCGGTCATCGCATTGAAGGACATTGAAAAAGTTGGTTCTAGCAAGTTGGATGAAATCAGAGCAGTCTTCTCGAATGTCAGCAAGAGTACTTCCGAAGCTGGTAACACCGCTATCAAAGCTGAAATTGACAACTTGCATGACCAACTTCGTAATGCTGTTGAAAACATAGTTACCTCAGAACAAAAACTCAAGCATACATTGGAGATTTGGAACAAATTTGATTCTTCAATAGAATCTATTACTGAGTGGCTAAAAGACATGGAATCGAAATGCCGCGACCAAAGCCTTTGCTCTACTCTCAAAGACAAAGAAGCTCAGTTGCAACGGTATGTTGATTTGCGTAACAACATCAACGCTAAAGAAAAGGAAATTGATGCTTTCGTCGATGAATCTCACAGTCTGATCCAACTTAGTGGAACAGAACGACTTAAGCCTCTGGTTACTCAAGTAAGCAGCCGTTACCAACAACTGCATCTCATTTCCAAAGAAATAGTCAACCACTGGTCAGAGCTAGTCGCTGATCACAGGAAATATGTTCAGCTTCATAGTGAATTTGATGGTTGGCTGAAACCATTAGAAGAACAACTGTCACAGATGGTAACTAAAGAAGATAAACTGAGCATCGAAAGTAAGGGCAACAAGCTGCAAGTGTTCTTAATGGAGAGAGAAAATGGTGAACACAAGATTGGAATACTAACCACTGCTGGTGATAAAGTATTACCAGAGACAGCTGCGAATGGCAGAGAAAATATTCGCGCGGAAATAAGAGCCCTTAGAGAGAGATGGGACAAACTCAACGATACCATCCTCCAACAACAGAAAGAATTCGAATCTCAGACACTGCAATGGTCAAGCTACCAAGACGTTCTGCAACAGACATTGTCTTGGTTAGACGAGAAAGAGAAAATAGTTGACGGCGAAGAAAAGGCTGTACTGAACTCAGCACAAGAGATCAAATCCAAGTTACTGAAGAACAAGACACTATTACAAGAAATATACTCACACAAAAGAGTTATTGAAACTGTAACTGAAAAAGCAAAGAGTGTATCTGCTACTCTTCACTCAGGAAAGGGAGAGAGCGATGAAATGACCGCCATTATCAAATCAGTGTGGGACAGATACAATGCTTTGACAAACAGGCTGTCAGGAATCATTGACAAACATGAAAGCACGTTTGATATCTACCAACAATTTGCCGATCAGCAGAAGTCACTTCAAGATTACCAAAAGCATCTTTGGGACCGTTTGCACCTGTTATCAGATTTCAGCGGTAACAAGGCTGCTTTACAGAGTAAATTGACTAAGATCCAGGAACTATTAGATGCAATCCCAACTGGAAACAACAAATTGAAGATGCTATCTGACTTAATAGAGAAGAACAATGCAAGACTTTCACCCAGAGGCAGAGATGGTATGTCTCGAGAGTTGAGTCTTCTCCGTGCCGATTTAGAAAAGTTTACTGCGACTGTTCATGATGTCAAACGTGGCATTGAAGATAAAATTCAGCAATGGATCGAGTTTGATAGTGCCAACGAACGCCTCCAACACTGGTTGAGTGACACCGAGATGAGTTTGAAGACCTACACACCTAAAGCAACACTGGAAGAGAAGGTGGATCAACTGAACAAATATCAGGTAAGATATTTTATTAATTAGCTTGTTTTATTCAACTTTTTACCTTTTATTTAAATGATGAATTTTGAAACAGGATTTATGTAAGACGATTGATAATCACGACAATGATTTGAGCGCAGTCATTACTTTGGGCGAAGCTTTGGACCAAGTAAGAGTTGATGAAAGAAAAATCTTTTGTCGTCAGCACCGTAGGATATAGCCTAATTTTCAGTAGAACTCTAATTTCACGAACGTAATTTTCTTTATAGAAATCTAACAAAAAAAAAAAAATATACTTACATACTCGTATGTTGTGTATGAATCAAATACTTAAAGTTTTGACTATTTAATTTATATTTTATACTAATATAGAAGCATTGGTGATTGGTACTAATGCTGACAAAAGTTAATTTAAAAAGTCTAACTATCTCGATGATGGTACTAATGGTAGTTGTTGTAGTTCAGTTTAAAAGTAATCCACCTTTAATATTTCTACATCAAATTAACTGGATTTAATTTTCAGGCTATCTTGGCTAACCTGAAGAAGACGGAGAATGACGTTGATAAACTTACGGATGAGTTCAGTGACCTCATTGAAAACTGTAACGATACTAGGATCACAATGAACTTGCAGCAGATGACGTCACGATTCCAATCAGTACAGTCAACTGCGAAGGAACTTGTTAAAAAGTGTGAACAAGCCGTCAATGACCACAACGCTTACCAAGAGAAGTACAACCAATGCACTGATTGGTTGAAAGCGGCGCAACTTAAGTTTGATGAATGTAAAGAAAACTTGTCTAACACTCCCGAAGGCATTAGTGCTAAGCGCGAAAGTCTCAACGACCTGCTTAGTCAAAGACGCAACGCTACACTCCTTGTCAATAACACCTTTGAACTGGGAGAAAAACTGTATCCTTCTACATCTCCCGAAGGTAAGGAAATTGTTGAACAACAGCTCCATGAAATCCAACAGGCTATTGACAACCTATACGATAATATCACTAAAGCCGAGAGAGATCTTGACTCAGAACTTAACAAATGGTCCTCGTTTGAAGACAACCTTAAGGCCGTACAGTCGTGGTTGACATCAGCTGAGAAGACTCTTCCTAAGGAAATTGAATTAAAGGCCACCTTAGATGAGAAACGCAATCAACTGAATGTCTACAGGACTTTCTTACAAGACGCCATCACCCACCAACAAGATATTTCAGACTTAGAGTCTCGTGCTCAAACTCTACCTGATGTTAGCAAAGATATTGCTAAGGAAATCGACCAACTCAAACAAAGGCATGAAACTATTTTGGCAAGAGCGAAATCATTCGTGGAACAATACGAAGCTATTGTTAACAACCACCAGCAATACACTAAGGCTGTTAAGGAATTGGAAGAATGGGTCGAAGCTACTCACAACACAGCCCAACTGTGGGGCGATGTCAATCTAGAACGAGTAGCACTAAGCAGCAACTGTGAAAAACTCAAGTCTCTACAACTCAGCTTATCCGAAGAAAAGAATCGTATCGACAAAATACGTTCTCTAGGTGAGAAAGTTCTACCAGGTACCATAAGCACTGGACAAGCAAATATCAGAAACCAGATCGATGAGTCTCACCAGGAATGGGAAGGTCTTGTATCATTCATCAATAAGACCATTGAGACCATGGAAAACAAGATTCAACAATGGAATGAGTACGAGAACATGAAAGATCAATGCTTAGCTTGGATCAGGAATACTGATAACCAAATCCATGCTGTAGACTTGAAAGCATCTTTACCTGAGAAGCAAGAACAGTTCAAGAAATTCCAGGAATTGCAAGGTGAAGTGCGTGCTAAAGAGCTTGAAATTGACAACATAACTGAGAAAGCACAACACTTACACACTGGTGTTTTCGGACCACGTGCCTCACAGATTTCAGATCTGTCCGTGAAATACCAAACTCTTTCACAAAAGGTTAAGGATCTGACCAACAGATGGCAACAGTACGTCAAGACTCATCAAGAATTCGCCAGCAATGTCACTGAATGCTCGCAATGGATCGAAGAGCTCAGAGACAAACTGGACTTCTGTGCCGACTTGAGCTCTTGCTCGCAAGATGACCTAGAAACCAAATTAGTATTAATACAAAACTTGTTGCTTACAAAGGATGAAGGTTTTACTAAGGTCCAATCACTCGTTGAGTTAGCTCAGAACGTTATGGCTAATACTGCGCCAGCAGGCCATGAAGCTATCAACAACTCATTAGTTGCCTTACAAGAACAGTGGTCGGCACTCTTGTCCAGAATGATTGAAACTAAGAACATGCTAGATGACTCAGTTACCAAATGGGCTGGGTTCCTTGAACAGATACAACTCATTGAAAAGAGCAACACTTATCTTGAGAACATGTTAGCTGAATTATCGCCTTATGAGGCATCTATGACAGACAAGAGAGCACAGCTTGAGAAACTCAAGGAAGTAGAAGAGAAAGCCCGCTGTGACCGTCTAGAGGTAGATACGCTGAAGGCAAAAGCAGCTGAAATGATCGCGAGTGGGCAACAAAACCAGGCCGCCTCTAAAGCTCAAGAAACTTTGAGCAAATTCGACAATCTGTACGACAAGATTAAGAAACTGCTTGCCGATCGCGAGGAACAGTACAAAGACCATAGACTGTATAAAGAAGCCCACGATGAGCTCATTCAGTGGCTGGGCAGAGCTCGTGAAAAGGTGCCTTCGCTAAAATCTAAACCGTTGAGCGATAAACTGGCGATTGAAAATTCCGTAGCACCTCTTGATGCCTTGATCAACAAACAGGCTCAAGGAGAGCTATTACTAGAGCATCTGCAACACACCGGCGAGGTCGTTCTTGCCAGTACATCGCCTGATGGTCAGACGGTCATCAAGAATGAAATGAAGGCATTGAAGGAAAGTTTCGACGATCTGTTTAATGAGATCAAACAACAGAAGAGCCAGTTAGAAGATACAGTCAGCCAATGGCGAGAATACAAAGATGAGTACGAGAGATTATCTGATTGGTTACAACAGAAGGAAATTCTCATCAAGAATCAAAAACTAGCCCTACTCGGAACCGCTAAGGAAAAGGGTGCTCAAGTCAATGAAGTTAAGGAAATAGTTGATCAGCTGCATAAAGGAAAAGCTGAAATTGAGAAATTCAACGCTTCAGCTGCTGGTCTTTTAGCGTCCCACTTGGACACCTATGTCAACAACCAGTTACGTCACCTGAACTCTAGGTATCAAGTATTAGTGAACATGGCTAATGATGTACTCAAGAAGGTTGAGACCAACTACGAACAACATCAGACTTATGATGACAATTATGCAACGACTAAGAAATGGATCGATGATGCTTGGGAAATCACTCGCAGCGGTAGTGATGCTGGCACAAATAGCAGCAAGGAAGCCCTGCAGAAACGTCTCGAACAGATCGAGGATTTGCTCAAACGTCGCGAAGAAGGACAAAACCTGGTCCATGCAACCGTCAACAGTGGAGAGAAAGTCCTCAGAAACACAAGGTCTGATGGCAAAGACAAGATCAATACCGAACTCAAAGAACTGCAAAACGAGTGGGACCGTCTTGTCAAGAAGATGAGTACCGCCAAGGTTCATCTGGAAACAGCTTTACTCCAATGGGCTGACTACAGCTCAAGCTATTCACAACTACAACAATGGATATCCGACAGAGAAGCAAAACTCCAAGAAGTGTGTGAACAGAAGGTCGCCAAGTCTAAGAAGGGCCAAGACCGCCTCGCTGGTCTTACGGCTGGTCTTAGCTTAGGCGAGCGGAAAGCCACACTCCGTCAAACAAACAATATTGTGCAAGATATCGTTTCGTTTGAACCCATGATTCAGTCTGTAACTTCTAAGGCTTCAGAACTTATGCAACAGGCTCCGGCGTCTGAGATCACCAGCAAATACGAGACTCTTTCAAAACAAGCTAAAGACTTGTATGAAAAACAGAGAGAGACCGTGGAACAACACCAAGCATTTATAGATGCTGGCTCAGACTTCGTCCAATGGATTAGGGCTGCTAAAGAGAGATTAGGAAAGTGCTCTGATGCAACCGGGGATAAGGAATCGTTGAGTAGTAAAATATCTCAACTCAAAGTGTTGGAAAGCGAACTGCCTGAGGGTCAAGCTAAGCTGCAGAAAGCTCTAGAACAGGGTGAAATATCCTGCGGCGTAGCCGACCATGAAGATAGAGAGGATATTGAGGAAGAAGTAGCTCTTATGCAAGAAGAGTACGATACCTATGTGTAAGTATTCTGTGTTTTTTTATGGTTATTTGAAACTTAGAAGAGACATGCTAATTTTGATTCTCATGATGATGACAGGCTTATTAAGTTCAGCAGCAGACAGTCACAAACCATGTTGGTTATGTAAGATTAAAAAATGAAAAGTAATAAGTGGTTATTTTTCGAATTTTCAAAATACTAATACGAACACGAAACCATAAATGCTGAATGAATGCGGTTTTGTCTGATACTTGTTATATGTTTATCTACATATTGTTTATTTTCCATTAAACAGTGAACAGCTGAACAACACCAAGGCTCTTATCGAGGGAGGTATTGTAAAGTGGACAGAATACGAAGAGCAATACAAGGAAGCCCTAGACTGGTTGTCCAAGACTGAGAAATTAGTGCAATCCTTCAACAAACTGCAAAATAACTTGGAACAGAAGAAAGTTGTTCTTGAGGAGTTCCAGGTAAAAATTTAATTTCTATTAAATTTATTCACATTAGGCCTTTAGGGGTACGAGGAATAGGGTGTAAAGTTCACTCATCTTTTATAAAAAGTGAGGATCCTCCGACCAGACGGGTGTTGTGTCTGGCAGGCTCTTGCCCGACGGTTAATGTCGGGAAGTTGTATGTATGCTAATTACACGGTGAACTCTGCTTGCGAGATGCAGGATCTGCGTGACATTAGTATGCATGTGGCGTTGTAGATACCGCTACAGGCCCTACTATATGCATAATTGTCACCAACCCGCACTGGGCCGCGCGTCTCACAAAGAGGAGGCCTATGTCTTGCTTTGGGAACATTATAGGCTGATTATAATATATGAATAATTCGTTTACACACACAATTAGCGTTAAATATCATTCTATTTCAGTCAATGTCATTTGATTAGTATTACATTACATCTAAATATGTTAAGCGCCCATTGTATTTCGACCGTATACTAACTTGACCAAAATTTTATTTTTATCATTATGTTCTAAAAATTCAGTTTTAACATCGATAGATGTATTTTGGCAAGGTCCGCACCCAGCTTTGTGTCAACCTTTGTGGAAACTCACCTAAGAATATAAATAGTAATAAAAAATATCTACAACATACTTAACTGAAATATTGACATAGCTTATGATATTTTCAAACATGTTCTCAGATCCTAAACCCAGGTATTTCTTCCAGGGACACCTCCAAACGTTATTTGATTGGCAAGCGGAGCTAGACAAGCTGAACGTGCGGGCACAGACACTGCTGGAAACCTGCGCAGACACCAGGATATCCAACGGCATCACACAGCTGACCACCAAGTATAACGCTCTGCTGTCACTGGCCAAGGAGGTTATGAAGAGACTTGAACTCCATTATCAAGTAAGATGCGGTTCCTTTTATACTTCACCAATTTATTTACGACCAATGACAGTTTCCCGTATACGACATTTTAATATCATCCAGAAACCGGATTCCAAGTTTTGGCCAAATCGTCAAACAATTTATTGTATTTTAAACTTTGTTCGAATTTACTTGACAGTAATCTACCAGATTAAGGATCCAAATTTATTTTTTGAATACAAACACAAAATCAAAAAACAACACTCATAACAAAATAAACAAATAAATGCTTCTTTATTTAACACTCTGTTCCATTAATGAAGAATGGTGTTTCACAATTTGACTTTTCTTTAAATACACATTAATTCTCATGGCTTTTCTTTCATATCATAATCTTTTACAGGAACACCAGCAACACAATGCTCTGTATGGCGAATGCCAAGACTGGCTCGACAGGACTCGAGAGAAACTCAACCAATGTGCTGAGATACCCAACAACCTGGCTGAGGTGAATAGCAAACTGAACACCGTAAAACTACTGCGGCAATCGTTGGAGCAAGGCCAGAACAAACTGAGGTATGTGCCCAACAGTGATTGTCTTTCTTGGTAACCTAGGGTGCTCAGACCAGCAGTGCGATTCTGTTGCCATCTCACTGTGAAAACTTTGGTGACGTGAGCGTGGAGTGAGCTATCGTTTCAACTAATGTTAGCGATTGACACTATTGACAGGTCACTCTAAGCTCACTTCACCCAACTTTGCACGGTGAGATTTTTACAGTATCGATCGGCTGGTCGCTCACCGAGTAACAAAAAAGTTCGCGAATTTTGTTGTAGTTGGCGAAACATCAAAGATGAGTATTCAACATCTATAGCGCAATTTTTTTTTATATATGGTATCTCGTAGTTGACCGGCAGAGGTCGTGACTACATAACCGGACTATATTATAGCGCTAAAAACAATGATTTCAAGTAACTATGTAGTTTGTTTTTTTTTTATTTCTTGCACAAGTTTTACGTACCGAATCATTAGTTTGTGAATTTTCGCTAATTATTTAAAAAAGTCCCTGTGTTCAGCAGGCATAAATACACAAAAAAACGAGTGATAGAAGGGTTGTGTGGATGTGACACATTTTCGATAATTACGTTAATTTTTGTATTTTCGTTCGTTCTAGGTACCTTCTAGAACTGAAAGAGAAGGTAATAATGAACACAGAACAAACCGGAGCAGCCAAGATACAGGAGGATACTGATAACTTGAAGCAAGAGTTTGATAAGCTGATAGCAGACCTGCAGGACGTTAGAAATAAACTGACCAGCAGAGCGTCGCAGTTTGATGATATTTCTAAGGTGAAAAACAGAAGATTAATAAAAACACTTTTCGTAATAACTAACAGAAACTGGTGACTAAATAATAACAGCCGCACGGGTCGATCGATCAGGTTAAGTTAAACTTGCTGCGGTTAGTCCGTGGATGGAAGATCATCTTTACATGCCAAGATCCTCTGTGCCTCGAAAAATATGATAAGCCGTTGGTCCCGGCTGTCATTCGTTACGGGTCGTCAGAAGCCCAAATGTCTGACGGCCAGTCTTACCAAACGGTATCGTATTACCCAGTTACTGGGTTGTGGAGGTCAGGCAGTCGCTTTATGTAAAATACTAGTATTCAGCAGCAGACGTTTAGACTGGAAGCCGAACCCAACATACTTGGGAAAAGGCAAAGCAGATAGATTGATTATTAAATTTATTCATTGTCAGATTTTAATTTGGAAGGACAATTTCGTTATGCTGTGATTTTATGACCAAAATCGAAAATATCATAGTGGAAGAGCAGATTTAAATTAATTAAGCTTGCGCGAACTTGGGGTGAATCATTGACATTGTAGTTTCTGGCTCTATATCTCAAACGAGACTCAATTGTAAACAGGTCTCATGCTTTGTCACTTGAGAAATGTTATCTAGAAACAAAGACTTTTGAGAATGTCCTATAGATGTGTTCATAGTTTAGTCTCACAAATATTAAAACATACTCACGAATTCAATAATTTCCAGATCCACAAACTCCTAGTAGAATGGCTGGATGACATCGACCAGAAGATCCAATCAGACGACTCGCTCCTCCAGGACTTATCAGAGAAAAAGGCCAAGCTGGAGAAGTTCAAGACATTCAACCGAGACATTGACTCTCACAGTGATTTGGTCAAGAGACTGAATGAGAAACTGAAAGAGGATGCCTCTCTTAAGTCTAAGGGAATCGAGGATACCCTGAAGAGGTATGATGATATCAGGACCACTGTTAATGAAATGATTGCGGTGAGTAATTTCCATTTTTTTTGCTTAATTACAATAGAATATTCGACCCGCGGTTCAAGGTAACTGGGGATTCTAGAGATTTCGATGTCGACCTTTCATTGTCAAAATTAATGAAACCGGTACCGTTCGATAGGTCGTCCCAGGTATAGCATTGCGTTTTTATTTGGTAACTATAGATTGCCTAGGTCTCAGGTTATAGGGCTTAAAAGTTCATGCCCATACATGTCACCCTATATTGAACCTTATGTCATTGACATAAGGTGCATTCGTTACAATATGTATGGTATTTACGTTGATTTTAAAGTAACTAGCATTGAAGTTGTACCGTGAACTGAACTTTATTATATAGGAGTTAAAGATATTTTTTAATAAACTTAGGTATATTTGTTTACATTTATGGCGAATTAATCGCGATTGTATGGAATTCAGTCTACCCGCTCACTTAGAACCTTTAGCACCATTCGAATCTATGATATACTAGCTGACCGGGCAAACGTTGTTTTACCACAATTAAAAAAAAAAGAAAACAAATAGATGTTAGCCGATTCTCAGACCTACCCGATATGCACACAAATTTTCATACAAATCGGTCAAGCCGTTTCAGAGGAGTATGGTAACTAACATTGTGACACGAGAATTTTATATATCAGATTAGCGAATGACGTCACTGATGTCAGATTATCTATTTGACTTAGTCGACTATCAGCAAATTCATTTTCCTTGGCTTTTTACTTAGGAAATTGCAATGATTCTACTTCAACCGAATCTTCAGTGATTTGCTTATTTTGTCGTTAAATAATCCAATCA
>VKGM01008521.1:64297-76498 GCA_007844875.1 Busseola fusca | reverse complement strand
CCCCCAGGGCTTTCCACAACGACTGGTCCTGCGCTGTCCGCATCCATTGGCTTCCCGTGACGCTGCGTCTTCCGGTACGTGGCCGCCAGTCGAGAACCTTACTGCCCCATCGGCTATCGGTTCTACGTGCAATGTGCCCTGCCCACTTCCACTTAAGTTTAGCGACTCTAAGAGCTATGTTTTTTTTCTAAATGGCGTAACGTTTCAAAAGGTAAATCACAAGGTATTTGATAAACACCACATAACAATTCTACTTGACTAGGAACTCAACAAGTCTTAGTTCATTAGTAACAGCAAGAACAACTTCTGCATACATGATGCAGAATTTTAAACAAATGCAAAGTATCCACTTTTCAACTATAACGGTTTGAGTAACAGCTGCGACTTACAAGTTGTAGGTCTTAGGTTCGAACACCGTCAGGCGCTTTACTTTAAATTGTTTCATCACCACTGCTCTCAAAACGGTGAAGGAAAACATCGTGAGGAAAGCGGTATGTCGTTGAACCAAAAAAACTTCGAAGATATGTATAAAAGTACAAAAAGTTTATTGAAATAAAAAAGAACAACCCTTATATACAAATCCCAACAATCCTGTGATTTGTGTCTAATATACAATAAGAATTAAGGTGGTTATAAATACCTGTGTACGTTATGCGGTTGTTTGAGCTTAGAATCACACTGACCTCCGTACTAGTAAAAACTGTATCACGGCAGGTCAGTCTTCCCCGTTCACAAACACTCACACACAATTACCCTTGACTGCTACATAAAACACTAATTTATGAGTATGGTTATAAAAACACAGACACTGCGTGGGTATTACTTAATGCTACCTAAACCTATACTAAATAACAATATTTTCCACAGAAACTGGAAGAGTACGTAAACTCACACATTCAATACAAAGAATCCTATGACAACTTCTACGACTGGATAAGAAACTGCAAGATCGAGATCCAACAGTGCTCCGACTCCCATGGAGAAAAAGACTCCGTACAAACTAAACTACAACAGGTCAACAAAATCATCGAATCTTTACCTAAAGGCGAGGCACTACTCAAAAAGGCAATAAGCCTTAGTAACGCAGTGCTAGAAACTACAGGAAATGAAGGTAAAGATAACATTAACCAGGAGATTAAACAGTTAAAGATCGAATGGGAGAATCTCCAACAGATTTGTAAAGATACGAAGAAATTGCTGGAGAAGTGTTTGTCGGCCTGGTCGGATTACCTGGAGACTTCGGAAAAGATGAGCAAGTGGGTGAAAGAGTTCGATAATAAGCTGAAGACGGTGCAGAAGGTGGACAAGATTACACCTGAGCATCTTGAAAAGTGTCGCGTGAGTAGTTTAGTTTACTTACCTCATTCATTTATTTAAACTTACATTAATGGTGCATTAGAGAATCAAGGCATTTTTTGTCTGTCCGCACTAAGGCGTTATGTTAACACATCGAGCTTTAAAAAGAGTCTTTACAAGTGTGAAACACGGAAGATGATCTAGTTAGAAAGCCCATCTTTTTCTAAACGTTGATGTGTAATTATCGTCTGTACTTGGGAACTGGTCTTCTCTTCAATACATAACGTACTGCATTTTTATAAACCAAGTAAAAGTTGATTTACGTACTTATTTGATAATTGTTATTATTACTTCATTCAAATTGTAGTTACTTATACGTAAGTACTTACATGTATTTTTCACTAAAATATCGGTTTTCTTACAGGAACTTCTATCCGAAGCATTAGGACACAAACACGTCCTAGAAGAACTAAACGACCGATGTGAAAACCTGATGGAACTGAGCGCTTGTGCATGGGTCCGCGATAAAACTGTGAACTTACAAACAGAATACACTACCTTACTCACCAAGATTCAAGGTCTTGTTTCCAATGGCGAAAAGAACTTATCTGACCACACTGAGTTCATTAAAGCTAAGGAAGATCTTCAAAAGTGGTTGGAAACAGCTCATGGTACTGTTCAAGATTCCATCGGAGTTGGTGATATTGATACAACTAAAGATAAATTAGAGACAGTTAAACTAGTAAACAACAGAATGACTGAAGGACATCACTTACTAGTCGTCTTACAAGAAGCTTTCAAAAAGGCTCTGAACAACACACCACCCGAAGAACAGGATGGTCTTCGCAACGATGTGAAGATCTTACAGGAAAGCTGGGACCAATTGAAAATAGACCTTAACTCTATTACAGCACAGCTTAAAGCAGCTATTGGCAAATGGGAGGACTTTGAAGAATCCAAAAAGAAGATGGACCAATGGATCAAAGATACAGAACAAAACTTGGACAAGGTACCTCCTAATGGCGGAGAATTAGGAGAAATGAAGACTCTGCTAGAGAAATACAAACATATTGAAGATGAAATTGATAACAAAAAGCCAGAACTAGACAGACTTAAGAGCGAAGCTGCTGAATTAAGCTCCTGGGCAAAGAAACCAGCCATCAAGGAATCTGTGACCGAAATTGAAAAGAAATGTCAAGCTCTACGTGCTAAATGCGCCGCTAAGAAAGCTGAACTCGAATCTGAAATCAAGGATTATAACAACTATCACCAATCTTTGCAAGACACTGAGAAATGGCTGTTGCAAATCTCCTTCCAACTTATGGCCCACAATTCTTTATACATCGCTAATAGGGAGCAAACTGAAGAACAGTTAGCACAACATGCAGTCTTACTCGATGATATACAAAAATACAGGTCAACCTTAGACGAATTAGAAGGCAAAGGACAAGCGCAAATCGAACGCTACGAAAAGACAACGCCATCTATTCGCGAAACTGTAGGGAAACAGTTGAAGAATGTCAATGACAGCCATAAGAGTCTGTTAGCTACTGCACTACAGATCGAAAGGCGTTTGAGAGAAGGTTTGGCTAAGTTTAAGGAGTATGAAGATACTCTGGAGAGTATTCTAAATAATTTGGATGAGATGGAGCCGGCGATTACTGAGCTCGACGTGCCGGTCGATGGGTTGTCACATGGACGGGAACTGTTGGATAAAGCTAGGGTGAGTAAAATGTCATATTTTTTTTTTTTACTTTATAAGCTATTGAGCAGTGGTGGCTCAGTGGTAACAGCCCCGACTTACGAGTTGTAGATCATGGGTTCACACCCATACAGGCGTTTTACTTCGTGCAATTTATTTCATTATCCGTGCTCTCGAAACGATGAAGGAAAACATCGTGTAGAAACCGGCATGTCCACCCGCACGTGTGTGTCTACCTACACTGGGCCCGAGTGGTAGATTACCAGAAAATCTACTTTTCGCTATCCCTCAAATTTGGTCATCCAAGCCAACTTGAAAATTCAACCTGTTTTTTTAACTTGCAACCTATGCCCCAATTTCGGTGGACGGAGACAAGTATACCCAACTTGTCTTTTATTTCACTTGATTGTTAAGGAGATATAGGTATTAACTCTGTAGATACTGTTCTTCATTTGCGGATAGCAATACGTTTGAGAGCAACAACCAAATATATCAATCAAACAATAACAACCAATCAATCTACCATCTTGTTTCCCCCAGGGCCTGCACAACAGCTTGCAGACCGAGAAGAGCCGCCTGTCGGCTGCGGTGGCGGCGTGCTCTGCGGCGGCGGCGTCGGTGTCGCGTCCGTCGTCCCCGGCGGACACGGCGCCGCTGCCCATCCCGCCGCGCGAGCTGCACGTGCGCGCGCGCCTGGAGGACCTCATCGACCAGGTACTGAAGGCTTCTACTAATATACTCGCCTCGGAAGTCTTGATGTCGTTTTGATGTGATTCATTGAACGAGTTTGTGTGTTGAGTGTATGGAGACTCGTGTTGCATTGGGTATGTTTGGAAATTGATAGGAGTTTGGCTTAAATGAATCTTAGCCTTATTAAACGTAAGTCGTTTTTAATTTAAATGTAATTTGCCTTATTTAAAATTTATGGGTATGTTAGGTATTTTGTATTATGGCAGAATTCGTCCCAAAACTAAAGATATCTTAATCAGTTCAAATTAGGGAAGGTCTTAAAAAGAGTTTTCTCTAGTAAATATCAAAGTGTTCAAAAAAGCTAGTCTAGGCATGTATACAAGTTTAAATATACCTTGAAGTAAACATAAGCTTAGTTTAATATTAGCTAGAACAAAGAGTAAGTAGGTAAGATCTTGAAACATCCATGTTTATAGAGAAGATGGAACTCTATAGTTTATCAATGGATGGTTAAAAAAAAAATAACAATAATCTCCACCAATGCAACACGGTCCTTGTAGCATTTAAGAACTGAATGATCTGCAAATAATTTTAAATAATAAATCTATGCTTATAAGTTCGCCAGGTCGACAAAACGAACAGAACCAACGTTTTTGATGTAAGATAAGATCTCTTATTAATAATAATTATTACGAAATAGTTAACATCGTTGTAGATAGACAGTAGTTAGAAAAATAATAATGTAAAGGCTTTATCGTTGGCAATGTAACTTTTGTGCACCTGGTTTTGTCTGAATCGAGATTATTATGAAAACTTTAACAGAATGTCGGTTAAGAACTTTCCAATTTAGTGTAACATGGATCGGTAAACTTAAGCTAAAAGAAAATTGTAACTATCCTACCAAATACAACCTGTGGTTTAAACCTTTCTTTACCTTTTTTATGAGTTTGGTCCTTCTATGCTTGGAATATATATGTACTGTGTATCAGGCCAATATTTTCTCATTTAAAGTGAAAAAAAAACATACAAAAAAAGAATGCGCAAATGCTGAATTGTTTTAAACAGCTGAAATTATTCATCAAAATCATAATTTGTTGAGCAATGTTTCAGTATTTCCAATTCAACAAAGTGCAGAACAAATAATTAGGCGCTTGAAAAATAAAAACAAAAATATTAGAGCAATCCAATCGTGTTTCCTGAGCCTAACACGTTTTACACTAAATTGGACCATAACTATACAAAATTATTTCTAGCAATACTTAAAGAGTGCTTGCACCATAAATCATTAAATCCATTAAGCGCTTAACATACCTATTTTAAATAACGTTCTAATTGAATCAATAGTTTGTAGTTGATAGAAACAGAGTGATGTTTTGAATACGTTTAGCGCTAAAATAATGATGAATATAGCAAGCGGGTCGTAATTTATAATCTATCTTGAAATTAATAATCTCTAGCCAGACAATGAGAGGCGAGCACTGTTTGTATAAAGTACAACGGGCACGTTTAACATGAATCACTTAGTAATTTATAACTACAAGATCACTTAATACCACTTTTACAATGTTGAGTTGAATGCTTTTGCTACATGTCACGTTTGTACTGGGAAATGACAGAGAAAATGTAACATAGAAAGCCGTTAAGATAACTTGGGTGTTCTATGAAAAAGTTTGGAGTCATTGATCAAGGTCTAAGCCGCGGGTTGTTCCAAGCAGATATCGTGGTCCCTGGCGCACAGGCAAATGAAGGAACACGGGTGGGTTTTAGTCAGTAAAAGTCTGACTTGCCCTTCGCCCAGAGCGGGAGAGGTCATTTGATAATTTCCCATCCACAAAAATGTGGATATGCAGCACAGGTACCCACAGCTGAGTAGTTTCGATGACTGTTGATATGGATACGATTTCAATGAATACTGGATGACATTTTTATTGACAAATTCCGCGCACAGTATTTGGGTGTGTATGATTTGAATTTCGACATTTTTTAATCTATTTAGTTTTCAAAATTCCTGTTTTTATTGTTATAGTATGAAAAGTTATTCCAAAAATGTGTAGTATTTATTGCTAGATAAGTTCTTAAAGCTAGTATAATATTTTCCATGCCATACATAGGCTTCTACTCTGTTTACCTATTATACCCTATTATTTAAAAAGTCCTCCGGTATAGCTAGCCATTTCAAAGGGTAAGCTTAAGATATCCCAGGTACTGGAATTTAGAAATCTATAAGTACATAATAAAAGTGTAGGCACTTAATAAAGAGTTATAGTTTGTAAGGTTGTCCATTCCAAAGCGTAGTACGTACCTATGCAGAAGAAGTACGGCCAAGAAACTTCACATAAAATTGTTACAAATGAAGGGATGTTATGTTACTTGTTATTTATCAATCGAATTATCCAGGTTATCCAATTTCTTCGAATATTTTCTCTGTCAACCCAATAATCCATTAATTTGTACCTATCTACATACTAACCGCACTGTTTTGATGTCTGTGTGTGATGCATGGTTTGTTCATAGAAGCAAGTCAGCGAAGTAGGGAGCGCGCCACGCATTGACCTTATTCTAAGGACGCTTGAGGCACCAGAGTTCGGTCAAAAGCTTTCGACTTTCGAAACCAAGGTAAGGATGCTTGTTTGTGGAATTATTAACACAAAACTTGCGCACAGAGAGTTCCAAAAACAACAAAACTGTTTTAGTTTTTGTTGTTATAGCGGTAACAGAAATACATCGTCTGTGAAAGTTTCAATTGTCTAGCTATCGCAGTTCAAGAGACAGCCAGACAGATAAACAAACGCCTGGTGACAGTCAGACAGGCAGACAAACGGACAGTGGAGTCTTAGTAATAAGGTCCCGTTTTTACCCTTCGGGTACGGACCCTAAAAAGAGAAGAAAATTCTTCAGTTCAAGCGTTTTTATATGGACTGTTATAGTTGGAGAAACAATATATTTCTTATTAATTTATCATTATACTTCTTCGTGTCGCTACACGACTGTAATTTTCAATCTTGTTTTCTCAAAACATTGCCACTTCCACGGCGTCGACGGTAGAACGCAGAGATCACTTTGACTGCATGTTTAGCTTATACTGACTTGCAGAAATTTGTATTCAGCTATATTGCCACCTCGACGCCGTGTTTGCAAAATTTTCTAACTGCAACTCAGTCCAAATTACTAAGTATAAATACGACCAAGAAGAATTCTACAACTCCCCACTGAAATTAGGATCTCATAGTTTTATCGTTATTACAATTTCCATTGTAGTTTTAGAAGAATCATTTATAAAAAAGTCTTTGAATCTAAATTGCAACCAGCTTGTCAGCAGGTAATATCCAGAAATTCAATGTATTTATAAATCCACTGATTAGCCATATCAATGTATTTACACCAGCACTATCATCGTAGTTACTTTTACACAAATCCATCTAACACATAAAATAACCTACAGGTACAAAGTCATTTGGAGGAATTAGGAGACGCGGTCCATGGCATGGAAGAGGCCATGAAACAAGTCCTAGAGATCCAGGAATGGATTGCGGTCCACACTGCGTTGGCCCGTGATTGGCTCGCCAACCCATCCAAATTGAGGCCTGAGGCTGCCAAGCAGGATATGGCAGCGATGAATGATGCATTGGCTTCTCTTAGTGAGAAGAGGAATAGGCTGTTTACTGAGATTCCTACTGAAGGTGAGCACATTTTAAAATTTCATCATGTATTAATAAATATTTCAAATTTTTTCAAATCTTATCTTCTCCAAATAATGAGTAGATAGAGAATGTAGTGATTTAAAATATATATGTTTCTAAGTTTTATGAAATACAACTGAGACTATTGAAAATACTCATAAAAATATTCTGAGGTCTGTAATGTTTTTACTACCATGTCACATGTTGGTGACAGGGTAGGATGATAAAATAACATGATAAATTAGAAGCGTTATCAACAACCATAATCTCTTTTTTTCAGGACTCGAAGACGAAATCAATCTAGAAGAAGAGTTAGACAACCTAGAACAGGCCATCCTCAAGGCAATTGAAAGAGAGAAGGGCAATCAAGCAATTATTGACGCTTTCCGCAACAAATGCCAAGAAATCCACGACTTTTTTGATTCCACACTCAAGAAGATGTGCCTGGCTGATAAGGGATCTGGTCTCCCATGTCCTCAGAAGCTCAGCGCTCTTAAAGAACTGTCTTCTGACTTCGGACAGGCTGGCAAAGACAAGGTTGATAGCATCAAGTCTGTTGGCTCCCAAGTCATCAACATCGTCAGCAACTTGGAATCTCAGCAAGTCGAAGAACAAGTAAGTAGTCAACTTATAGATAAACAAATGACAAAACCTGACTGTGACAAATATTAGTAGTAGTAGTGGCCTTACTGTGAAATTACTCATTAAACTATTGTTGAACCGGCAATTACCTACATACCTCGTGCACTTGCAATCATGTTTTTTTATTTATTTTGTCGCCAGGCATACTACTAAACCGAAACTTTTTCACAGATGAAATCGGTGGAACGAAGGTACAATGACATCGCAAAACGTATCCAACGCAAACTACAAATGCTTGAGATTACCTACAAAGCAATTGACGGTACCAAGAGCGAGGTCAACGCCCAGAACGAATGGATGCAGAAGGAAATTGACAACATCCTTCACCCTGAACCTCTTGGTTATGAGAGTAAGTCAGTCAAAGAAAGGCAGAAGAAGGTAGCAAACCTTCTTAAAGAAACTGACGGTAAGAAGACAGTCATTGACTCTTTAGAGAAGAAGGTAAGCAATATCCAAGCTGAACTTGAACCTTCTGAACAGATGCAATTAGAGTCAGAACTGTCTGAACTATCCTCGAAACAAAAGCAGCTCGCTACACTCATCAAGCAAGAGATCGAAAGATTAGGCACATGCGCTGAGGATAGGAAGAAACTTGAAAATGATATTGAGAAAGCTAAGAATTGGCTTAAAGCTAAACTTGCTGAGATTAAGAAACTTGGTGGTCCAGTACCTCTAGAAGCTGCTAAGGTTGAGAAAGAGATTGCAGTACATAAGAAACACCAGAGCGAGTTATCCGACTTCCACAACGATACTTTGGCTGAGGTGATGCGTGAAGGCAACGCTGTATCCAAGGACTGTTCTCCCGAAGATAGGGCTAAGCTACAAGCTGTTCTAGAAGACCTGAACAAGTCTTACACTTCAGCAAAGGTGGACATCGATGATAAACTGGCTGCACTTAACAAACGTTTACAAGGCAGGAATGAGTTCGAATCTGAAGTTGCCAAGTGCCAGAGCTGGTTGAATGAAGCCGAAGTAGCGGCCACTCCTGAATTAAGAACAACCAGTCTTCAACTCCTGGAAGAACAACTTGCGAAGTTCGAGAAACTTAGCAAAGAAGCTGATGACGTTGAAAAGAATATCAGCAAAATTAAAGACAAGTCTAAAGAACTCATGGATTCGTTGTCAGATTCTAACAAACTGCAACTGAAGGAACAAGTGAACGTTTTATCAGATAGATTTGCGAGGATCAAGGCAATTATAAATGACAAGAAGGGCATCCTGCTCAAACACATTAAGGAGTACAAGGGTGCTGCAGCCCAGATCGCTGCTGCGCTTGAATTCTTAAATGAGATCCAAAATAAACTAAAGGCTTTGAATAAACCTATAGGTAGCAAGGTAGAGGATGTTCAGCCAATCATTCAAGCTTATGAATCTATCTTAGCTGATCTAAAGAAAAACAAGGCAATGTTGAATGAACTCCAAGGCGGTAACTTACATGACCTCCAAGATATACTTACTCAGCAAGATGATCTGATGAGCACTATTGAGGACCAGATCTCCAAACTGAAGCTACTCCTGCTTCTGCGAGAACAATTCTTCGCATTAGTAAAGGAGATTGAAGAGTTCATCTCCAAATACACTGACCTTACATCCGAAATTGAGAAATCTAATGATACTTTGGAAGACAAGATTAAACGTTACGATGACATAATCCTCAAGATCCAGGGTTGTGAAGCTTTGCTTGCTACTGCAACAGACAAAGGTCAACAGATTGCCGCTGAAGGCACAGTCATCGACAGGAACAACATTACTGAGTTACTACAGTCATTGAAACAACAGCTTCTAACACTAAGAAGAACTGTGGAGGCCAAGCGCCAAGAACATGAGAGAGCCGCAGCAGAACACAAAAAACTGGGCTCAGATCTGTCAGACATCCTTCAATGGCTGCACGACAACGAAGCAGCCGTACACTCCCGGCCACTCCTCAACCGTGATGTCGCTAGTGTTGACAAGAAACTGACAGAGCACGCTACACTTGTCAAGAACATTCAGTCCTATCTAGACAAACTTACAAAGATAACTGATGTTATTAAAAACGACGATGGAGTACCAAGCACGCTACTTGAAATGATGTCTGAAGCCAACTCTCTGAAAACATCTTTACCAGCAGAGTTAGCCAACAGAGAGAAATATTTGCAAGACAACAAGAAATACAGACAGCAATACCTACAACTTGTCGAGAAATTGAACATCTGGGTCAACGAAGCGACCATACGCCTCGATATGGGCAAGAATGGCACAGACTTTGAAAATATCGAATCTGATTTAGAAGAGCACAAATCTTTCTTCAACACATCAGAACCTTCAATGAAAGATCTTGTTGGAAAGCGTATGCAAGATATCGTAGACAAGATCTGGCCGTCGTTAGCTGCTTCTGAACAGGAAGAGTTATCTAAAGACCACCAGAAACACAACCAGCTTCTGAAGAACACTCTCAACTCTGCTAAGTCACGTCAAGCTCAACTAGAGCAAGACTTGGAGATCTGGAAAGACTTCTGCCAGCTCGTCGATAAGATTAAGGCGATCTTAGACAAAAACGACATTCAAGACGAACCAGTGACGTCGGTGGACGCGCTAAGACTGCATTTGGAGAAGCTGAATCATGCCAAGAATGACCTTGAGGTGAGTGTCTATTTCGTAGTAATAACAGACTTGTATAGCACCGCGTAATAGATCTAATTTAATTAGCAATCTTAATGGAACTCAAGGAACATCCTCTCTATGTCTGACTAAACAAGTAAACGTGTGATTTTGAGTCGGACGAAACACATGAGGCTCCTTTTTGAATTTTTGACTCATATTTTAAAACGCATTTGCTCTAGAAGTCTGGATATATTTTTTATCGAACTATTTGTTTTTAATTTTTAAGTCGGCTGGCTGATTTACCCTCTTTATTTTATACATTACTTGGATCAATATTCGAAACAAGGATATTGTGTTTAATCGGTTAATCACATGGACGAACTACGGATCTAATCCGTAATCGATTAAATAAATGCCGAACATGGATTGTGTTGGCGTGTCAATTGCAAATAAAAATCAAGATTTAAATTTTGTAAAAATTAGATAATTTGATCGCTATAAACTTCTTTAATAACGAAACTCATTTTATTGCTTTTTACTGTTTATATCGAAAGAGGGAAAAAAAATATTGACTTGTGTTTGTACAAACCTACTTACAGAAAATAAATCAGTGCAATGCGACAATTTAAGTTAATAAATCCTCCAATTTCAATCAATTTAGATTACAAACAACTCCTCAATTGGTATTCTGAGTCACAGTCTGAAAATGTGTGAACGAAAATTGTAAATAACATGTGGTTATTTCTTAATGTCCACTTGATATTAAAGGAACTCTATTATCGGGGAAGTCCGTGAAAATATGATAATCTACCTATTGAAGTATCGAGTACTAGAGCTGTACTATGTATGTTAAATTCGCCTAGAAAATACACGTGCGTTCTCAGATAAGAATAAAATTATCCTCATATTCTTTAATAGCAATGATATCCATAATTAGTTCACCCGGTAACCGCTAGATGTCCTCACATGTAGTACAATCAACGGTTGTTTTAAAGATCTATATCTTGCGATTAAGTTTACAATGGCTGATGAAAAACAAAACTACATATTAGCAAATAACGCGATACTGTACGCCCGGGTACACCGCAGAATGAATAAATTCCCATAATAAATGAGATATTATAATTTTAAATGGAGTCGGAACCGTTGAAAATAATGTAATGGCGCCGCTTTTCAGTTTTTGCTGGATATCATAGTTGATCTTTTAAGAAAGTAGCATTAAGATGTGTGTGCAAATATTTATTGATTTTATCTTGAAGGCGGATATTATTGAAATAAAAATCTGTTTCATCCATAGAACTTAAGGTATTTTTTTATAAACTAGCTGCCCCGACTTCGTTCTGTCAAACTAAATTTTTCTCTCCATAAGAACCATCCCCGTACCTACTTCAAGGAATATTTTATAAAAATATTTAGCGAAATCAGTTTTGGCGTTTTCGAGATTTGTGCTTAGCAAGAAATTTGGCGATTCATTTTAATATTATAGATAAGGGAATTTTGTTCCAAACTTTTTTGAGAAGGAATGTTTTTTCATAAGTGAAATTTTATCTGAAAGGATTTTCAGAGATTTTTTGTGGGGAAATTATGGTAATTGAATAAGGCACGATT
>VKGM01008521.1:33694-55801 GCA_007844875.1 Busseola fusca | reverse complement strand
ACTAAATATAATGTTACATCCTATACCTGAATTGATCATGTATTAAACCCAATTTATGTTTAATGTTGCACGTCACGTGCAAACATGCAGCTGTCACTCTATATTACAAAATCGACATGCAATTAATTCTGACCTCATTAACTAAATCGTCATCCGTTGGCGATAGCTAGGATCATCATATAGCATATTTGTAGTTACCTTGAAATAGTGCGAAGTCACGTAGGAATTTGGCTGTATATCGATAGATCATATATGGTTGTGGATATGCTGGGTATGGTCGGATTGGCTCAATGGCAAAGGCTCGATGTTATACAGCAAAAGTGTCTCAATCATAATCTAAGTAGTTAGTAATTCTTGTTTTACCGACATAGCTTGCAGAGTAAGCAAACTGAAGTGGAAGTAGGCTAGCCATGTCTTTCGAAGGGCTGGTGGCCGCTGGAGCAGACGATTCTGGAAAGAAGACAGCGTGTCGGCAAACGTAAGGTGGAACGCCTCCTAGCTAGATGGACGGACGACCTAAGGAAGGTGGCTGGGGTAAACTGAATGCGGAAGGCGAAGGACAGGGTGTTGTGCCCTTTTTTATGTATTAGAAATCATCAAATGACCTCTCCCGCTCTGAGCGGAGCGGAAAGGAGTGTCAGACTTTTACTGACTAAAACCCATCCGTTTTTCTTCATTTGCCTGTGCGCCAGGGACCACGGTATCTCTTTCGAACAACCCGCGGCCCTGGCAGGCATCGGTCCTTATGGACCCCGTCACGATGTGCCGACATCTCTTTGAGTCGCGCGTGGAACAAAACGCGCTATAGACCCGGGCCTGGTCCTTACAGGTCGGCGAGCTTTGTGCAGCACCCTGGTTTATCTCTAGCAGTGGACTGCTATAAGTTGGGAGTTGATAGTAATTCTGTAGGTTTTCGTTTACTATAAGGGTGTAGACGGGGGAGATCTACGCCTAGAAGCTCGACAAATCCTGTAAAAGATTTGTCGTAAATATATAACAGACATTATTTGGGAACGATAATGGTTGATTATGATGTATCAGGCATTTGTATTGACGTTGTTTCAGTCGTGTCTTTTAAACAATTTGTTCACAATTGTCTTGCCAGTTTTGTAAACAATATCTACATCATCATCTGCCTAGCCTTTTCCCAAATATGTTGGGGTCGGCTTCCAGTCTGACCTGATTTAGATGAATACCAGTATTTTACATGGAGCGACTGCCTATCTTGCCTCCACAACCCAGTGACTGGGTAATACGATACCTATCCCTTGGTAAGACTGTCAAAGATCTACGAATGACAGCCGGGACCAACGGCTTAACGTAATCAATGTCTCCTAAGTGTAAAAGCATTACTGCCTCGCAGAAGGAGCGCGTGAGGAAGAGGCAGTCGCAGCGTCCTCACGCCCCTAGCCGCCGCAGGAGACGCCCTGGTCGTCGGGAGATGGCACCAAACTCCCGGCCACCGTAGGCGCGGGCCTGCGGGCGGCGAGCGATGGGTAGCTCGCCGCCCGGTAAGGACCAGGCCCGGGTTGACGGCGCGTCGTGTTCCGCGCGCGCCTCAAAGAGATGCAGTCAGCATAGCGTGGGGTCCATAAGGACCGATGCCTGCCCCAGGGCCGTGGAGCGTATGAAAAAGAGTAACCGGGGTCCCTGGGGCGCATAGGCAGGTGAAGGAACATGGGTGGGTTTTAGTCAGTAAAAGTCTGACACGCCCTTCCGCTCCCCCCAGAGCGGGAGAGGTCATTTGATGATTGAAAAAAAAAGAGTGGAAAGCTATGGGAGTGACCTTTGCCCAGCAGTGGACAATACAGGTTGAAATATCATCATCTGTCTAGCATTTTTCCAACTATGTTGGGGTTGACTTCCAGTCTAACTGGATGCAGCTGAATACCAGTATTGTACATAAAGTAACTGCATACTGGCTAATACGATACCCCTTTGTAAGAGTGGTTGTCAGAATTTGGGGCTTCTGACGACTCGCAAAATCTGCGAATGGCAGCCGGGGCCAACAGTTTAACGAACTTTCCGAGGCATGGAGGAGTCTCGGTAGGTAAAGATGGTCACCCATCCAATAAAAGACGTTGGCAAACGTAGCATAACCTGATCGATCGACGTGCTTTTAACAGCCCCTTTTCAATTAAATAATCGTAAAAGTGTAGTTACAGGAATTTTATTTGTAACATTTTCCCTATAATAATTAATAATAGCACTACCGTATAATTTCAACTTTTGATAGTTGATACTGTATTATGGAAACCATAACAGCTGTTTACCGTTCACTGCACGAGGTTCCCCCTCAAACCGTTATAAACAACGGCCTTGAATGTGTTATACTTTAATGACTATGTTTGGCGATCTACCATGCGTTTATATCTTTTAAGTAATTACTGTCTCGGGCTGGACGACAGTGCCTTTATAATTGTAAAAAAGCTAAGGTGAGCCATCTGGCTAGACATAGAAAATATAACTTTTTGGTCGCCAACGCATGAAATAAGAGACTCACATGGCCATCCATGCATCAAATATGAGACATACCTTATGAAGCTTTTTTGTGGAGTCGTAAAGACAGATTTAACACTACTTATCCCATAACCAACGCACCTCTCTAACTTCTAAACATCGTAAAGAAAATAAATGAAGGTCAACCCAACTTCAAGGTTCATTTTCCTATAATGGAAGCCTTATTCGATTGCCAAAACAATTTTCCCGTAGTGGCATCCTCAGTCGAGTGCACATGGAAGCCGTTAACCGTTCCTTCAGGTTATGGTCCGTCGGCGTCGCGTGCCAGTCTCCGGCCGCTCTGCCAACGCAGTTTGCCAACATTGCCATTTGCTAGGTCGTTGACTTCTTATCAGCATGTCCGTTTATCAACTGTTTTTATATATCGTTGAATATAAGTGAGAACTTCCGCACTGTTTATTTTAGGATCTGGATTCGGTCTTATGTTTTTCAGATAAGTTTTGATCTTTGAGTGCGGTTATACCAGAATTCACGCTCTCTACATATAGATTATTTTGTATTGCTCTCATAGGATATTTTTAAATGAATTCGCCCTTGGGCTCATAAAAGAACAATTTTAGGACGATATTACAGACCGCCCATTGTGTTACGCTTTGTAAAATTTCTACATTTATATCTTAAAGAAAAAATTCAAATTTCAAATTCAAATTTTGTCAAATTTCTTTAATAGATTTTCAACTGTATCCTCAAGGTTCAAAGATGACTGGGAAAATTTGACAGTTTCGGGTAGCTTGGACCTGCTGCCGTCCGTACATAACAAGGAGTATTCTATTTTAATATATTAACCAAACTTAGAAAAGTACCCCTCTCTATCTTTGAGAGGAATTGATCAAAATTATCAGGAACTTTATGATTTTCCTCCAAACTTTGTTTCTTGTTTAAATCGGTGGAGCTCCATTAGAGCCAGTTAGTAATAATATCTGTATTCGCAATTGTAGGTCACCAGAGAAGCAGAGGCATACATTTAAAGAGGATAAATATATTTTAAGTGTATCTACTGAACTTGAAACTGAAATCATAAGGTAAAACATTAGTTCCACAGTAACAGGATACACATTTTTTTAACTTAACGATAGCTCTATGGAAACATACGACCGTGGATAAACCGTCAAACCTCTTTTCAACCTTATAACTAAGAGCATAAGGGTGAAAAGTGGGCAACTGCCTTTGTATGTACTATAGTTATATTTAACGACGAAATAAAACAGAGTTTTGTAACAATGTGACCGCATATAGCTTCCTGCTCATGAAATAGCGATGACATAACTCACTCACTAAGTATATACCTATAGAGTATTGACGAATTTTGTATGAACACGTTTATTCAAGTCTGTTGACAACTCAGTGTTAATATTTAAGCTGTTGTGGCTAGTTTTGATTGTGCAAGAAACACATTTTTTTTTTGTATGTTATCATTGGGTCTTGTTAAGTCTATGTTTTGGGTTGTTTTGTGTAAAGAAACATGGTTTCTTCTTCTTTGATTGCAACAAAAGGAATTCCGCCATCACCGTTTTATCATCGGACGACCCGTCGCACGTCGAGTATCCACCCTTACGTTGTTGACACCGCTACGATTCGGACGAAATGTTTCGTCTCGTCTTTTATACTGCGTACATCGAAGGATTGGTACAATTTGCCTGCGATTTGTCTTCCCGTCTGACTACAATTTGAGTGTTTTCAAGGCTAGAGTGAATAGGCTCATAATAAACTAGTGCGATTTACCATCAACGATTGCATTATTGCTTACCATCAGGCAGGATCGTGGTCAAGCACACAAAAAAAGTTGAAAATTACTGTTTTTCTATTAAAACAATAGCAATTCTGACTGCCTAGAAAACGCAAGATGTACATTTAAAGTTGGCATCGCTCTAGTCATGAAGCCAATTTCAATGCAGCCTTCAACGATGATGACGCATAAATCCTTCAGCAACTATTATAACTAGATCTAGTCCTCGGAGACTGAATATAAAATCCTATTTTTAGCACTCGCTCATAACTGCGAGAAAGAGAGGGAATGGAACAATATTGACCCGTGCACTCGCCTTTTATTTTGTGCAACGTACAACTTGAAAATCGACGTTTAAATTGCAACGGAGCCGTCATTTTCGCATTCGTTTTCATGGCATTTGCAAGGGGATGAGACGAATTAATTTGTGGCTAGACGCTTCTTTAATAAAAATACCTACATTTCATTTGTCTGGTAGAGGGGTTGCAAGAAACCCCATGCAATATTATCCCTCAAAGCTGGCTTAATTATACCGTATTTCCCGAACATATTAATACCTACCTACGTACGTGTGTGCGTGTTTGCGATTTGTTGGGAAAACACGTTTTGTATTCGGTGATTAACCTTGGATTTGTAGAGAGATTAGGTAAAAAGGTTCAGCAAAATTAGACTGAGAAAATAAGCGGCGAGTCGAGATAAAAGCAACTCTCTTTTACTTCAGCTGTAGGTATCGATTGCCTCGGTCATGTTGATACTTGCTAAGCTCTAGAAGCGGGCTTTAACTAGAACTTTCACGTGAGCGAGAGTTTCTCCGCACTTACAGACTAGAATAGAATCAATCAGAGGATACGCTTTGCGACCGTAACGCCCTACGTCATCTCCTTCAACAGCCAATGTAATACTTACGCTACAGGTTACAGAGTTCATTTTTCGCTGAAATAAAAGCCAGACAATCGACAGGGCATGGGGAGCCATGTAATCGTTATTCAAACTGGTAGACTAGTATTTCCGAGCTTAGTGCGCATGCGTGCGATCGCAGCGCTTAATAGGTCACGGCCTCACAGTCTGCACTGGAAGCCGGCTACAGGGATATACTTAGAACGTCAGGCCATTTTAGCAACAAGAAAATACATTTACTTCAAGATTTTCAAGTTAAAATAACGGTATGAAAGTGAACCTCTGTGAAACTGTGCGTTGTGAAACGAGTGCCCGAGACAATCGCACGGTCCCCTTCCGCGAACCAGCGTCGCTCCGACCGGTACGAAAATAAGCAACGCAATCTGTTTTTACAGTATCGAAACGAATTTTTATGCTATAAGGAGACTGGGACGTGCCTGCGCTGCCGTGCGGCCGACATACTCGCGTAACGCGTTTATCTGAATTATGTGATACAAATGTGATCGAGCCTACGTGGACCGGCGGCGATGACTCACGCTCACAATAGTGTTTCAGTGGACTGGGGACACTGTCCCACGGGATCTTTTGTATAATTGTGTACGTATTCCCATTTAAAAGTGACTTCTTTGTGTATTTACTCCTGTACAATAAAACCGGTGCTGCGTCAGCCGGCCGTGCTGCATGCGGTTTTACGGTCGTCATTCATTACGATTTTTGTTGCGTTACAACGAAGACCGTTTCTGTTTCGCGAGTTGTGTTCACTGAATGTTCGACACTAACGATCCACCAACCAGTTAGTTAACATATGGCAACCGGCCGGCTGAAGGTCGCGCGGCTCGCGTCAACCTAGCATAAGGTAAACGCGGTCGGGCGTGTGCGTGCAAAATGTAAACACTGGCGCCGAATGCACCGAAAAAACTCGCGCACTATGATGTCACCGTGCAAACATTAGAACGTGGAATTTAAAATTAGATGCGTCCAGCGAATCTATCGAGATCGGTTCATTGAGCGACGGGCGGGCGACGCGAGCGGAGCGCCGCGAGCGAACGAGCACGAACGACGAGGTAGCGTAGCGCCGCGCCGCGACCTTGCACCGTCACGGGCGCAGCGTCACGCCGCGCCGGATTATTTTCGTCGCGTTTTGGCACCTACACCACATGCGCGCTCTCTAAACCACAATCCCGTGCCGTTCGGTATGAACAGTACGCTTTAATATTGCTTTTATTTTGCAGATTGCGACAGACTCTTGCGGCGCGGCTTGCGGAGATCGACGACATTGTGTCAGAATTCGATCGCGTGTCGGAAAAAATCGACGAACTCCGACAACAAATAGAAGTATTGACAGCGAAAGTAAGGACTTTCTACGTTTTCGGCGAAGACGAAGCGGACAGTGTGCGCGCTCTGACTAAAGAAGTATCGGACTTGGTGGAACGCACGAAGAACTTCACGGAAGAGAGCAGGAAGCGGTACGGAGGGTCGGCGCCGGCAGACGTCACCCAGGAGCTGTCCTCCCTAGAGTTATCCTCTGAAGCACTGGCAGCAGCCATGGAAGAGAAGGAGAGGGAATGGAAGCGTGCGCGCACGGCGCGCTCGGAGTACGCCACTGACGTAGAGGACGTGCAAGCTTGGGTTCGCGCCGCCGAACTCACAGCGAGGGAACGCACCCTGGCGCCCGAGCCCTATCGGGAGCGCCTGGTAGCCACGCGCGCCGAGGTGCCCAGCGTGGCCGACCGGGTGGAGCGCCTGACGCGCAACGCGCGCGCCATCGTGGAGGGCAGCCGCGACGCCGGCGAGCGCCAGCTGGTGCAGTCCACGGTGTCGGCGCTATCGGATCAGTTCGCGGCCGTGTGCAGCGAGCTGGAGGCGCGCCAGGGCGCCGTGGAGGACGCTTGCGACGCTGTCGCGCGCTTCCTTACTCTACTTGAGAAAGTCCTACTTTGGGTTGAGACACAGCGTGCATTCCTAGCGCGGCCACTCCCATTGGCCGACTTGCAGGAAGCGCAACAGAAACAGACTGAATATGGGGTACGTGCCGACGGCCAGCGATCTAAATTTCATCTGCGAATGTTTACTAAAAATATATGTATGTTTTCAGAATGCGCTCAAGAGCTGTAAGCAGCAAGCCAAGAATTTAGCGGATATGGCTAAGGAAATAGAGGCAATCGAACGGGTAACCAGCCCGGGAGACTTGCCTTCTAGGCTAGAGGCAGCAGAGAATGCGACCGTTGACGTTGAGAAGAAATTAGCGAAGACAGTCAGTATAACCGCTAAATATGACGCCGGATTTAACTCTAACCACATACTAATTAACTTTACTTTTTACAGAACGGTCTACTACAGGAACTAGCCGAAGAATGGGAGCGATGCGAAAGAAAATTAAAGGATGTCGGGCATTGGCTCGAAGCGACCGCAAGGACGCTAGAGACACCTCAGAATGCAAAGAAACCACTCAGGGATCGTCTCGCCCTGAGGGAGAAATTGATAAACGATATCTCCACGCAAAAGACGAAGATCTCATATGCAGTGGAAAAACTCAACGTGAGTCGCCATCGTCGTTTTACGTGGTTTTGTCGTTGGATTCTAGGTGCAGCGCTGCGAGCTGGTCGTGACTTGTGCTGACACGTGTTGTATGTGCACAGGTACACTTCGGGCCGGACGGCGTGGCGGCGCAGTCCGTGGGGCCGGAGGGCGTGGAGGCGGCGGCGCGCGGGCTGGGCGCGGCGCTGGACGCGCTGGCGCAGCAGACGGGCGCGCAGGCCGAGCAGCTGGCGCGCGCGCTGGCTCAGGTGGACGCCTACTGCGCTGACGTCACGCGGCTCCGCGCGCAGCTGCTGCAAGCCGAGCAGCAGCTGCGGCAGGCGGCGCAGCCCAACTACAGCCCGCGTGAGCCCGAGCGCGCTCATCGCCAGCAGCAGGTAAGCTCTCCGCGACCCGCACAGACCCCGCGAGTAGGTGGCTAGCGAGTATTCTAGTTTTGTTTATCCGACCTGGAGGCTCTCAGGGCGACCGGGCAGGTGGCGGGCACGCTTCATCTCACCTGCGAGCCCCAAAAGCTCGATCATCTTTTATTTATCTTTTGTTTTCTTTTTGTCACCCTCCTCCTCACCCTCCCCGCTACTAACACGTCGAACTGATATCCTCCGTTAGGAGTGTCGTGAGCGCGTCAAGTCGCTCCAGAGCAAGATTCAGGCGCGTAACGAGCGAATCAAGCTCCTGGTGCAGCGCGGCAGTCCCGATGCCGAACCGCTGCGAGACGCGTAGTCCGCGATCTACCGCGTTTAGTTCATAAGTCGATTCCTTGTCATCTCGTCCCTGTAATTTTTATAAGCATATAATACGAAACGTTAAATATACGAGACGCATCGCAGCCACCGTCGTTTCCTTTCGCTCAACCTCTCATCACGTTCGTCCGCTCGTCTGAGAGACACCCTTGTAAATCATGTGTTTGTCCGTACTTGCGTATCAGGAGGTCGCCCGGCGAATTGAAGAGCTGACCGGAGCGATCTACGCGCTGGACCCGTACTTCGTGATGCCGGCGATCGACGAGCACGCCGCCACTCTGAGCATGCTCGCCTCGAGCGCGGCGCACGCGCGCTCCAACAGGCGCGCGCGCTCGCCGGCGCGCCGAGAGCGAGCTCGCCTGGCCCCACCCGCCGCCCCGGGCCCCGCCGCGCGGGCCCGCTCGCCCTGCTGGGCCCCGGGCGGCATCACCTACGCCGAGATAGTCAAGGGCTCCGGCTCCCGCTCTAGTTCCCGCGGCTCCCGTGCACCCGACGACCTCGTCCCGCCCGACGATGTGGAAGTGCCCGCGGAACCGTGTTTGCTCAGTGAGAGAGTCGATGATGTCGACGCAGTGTCGCGCAGTGACACTCGTATTAGCGAGTCCATCAGTGTCAGTGAGCCTTATGGTGGTGACGTGATTGTTTACTATGATGACTTTGTCCCACGTGCGGAACCGGAACAGGTTCCTGAATATTATGCGGAGCCCTCAGTGGAGTACCGGGAGATGCCCATTGATGTGCCGGCACCCGTGTATCGAGAATCACCCGTGTATCGGGAATCACCCGTGTATCGGGAATCACCCGTGTATCGGGAATCACCCGTGTATCGGGAATCACCCGTGTATCGGGAATCACCCGTGTATCGGGAATCACCCGTGTATATGGAGTCGCCCGTGTATCGGGAGTCACCCGTGTATCGAGAATCACCCGAGCCACTTAAGAGGTTGCCTGAACAACCAATGAGGGAACTACAGCCCGTAGAACCAGAACAATCGGAAAGGGCTATCAGCCCGTCACTGAAACAACGCTCGCATGAATTATCGTATGCGGAAATATTAGCACTTGGTCTACGCAAGCAGCCGCGTACTCATAGCGTTACATCCTTACCAAAACCACAAGTGGCACACGTAGAGCTGGTTAAGGAGATCGTAGTAGAATGCGTCGAAAAATCTCCACCGATTCAGCAATATGAATCGAAAGTTGAGAAGATTGAACCGCCGAGGTTCAAACCCGATAAAACCGAAAGACCGGAAAAATCGGGTAGACTGGAAAGGCCTGATAGGCCCGAGCGACCGCCACCTAGATCTAAGTCAAGGGAAATGCCAAGACAGAGGCGCGGGCCTGAAAAACGGCCTACGAAGGCACACGATGTCCAAGCGATGAAAAAGAAAAAGACGATGAAAAAGGTTATCGAAGTTAAAGACTTTGATGAACCTGAACAGCCCGTAGAAGTAGAACTAACTCCAATAAAAGATACTCTGATTAAAGCTGCAAGCGTAGAGCCAACTGTAGAAGTTGGTTACAAAGAAGTCACAAAAAAACTGCAACACAGTGCTACAGTCGTAGAGACTGTCACTGAGCTGGTAGCAGAAAACTCAGAGCCGGAAATCATCGAAGAGGTTGAACAAAAGAAACCAAAGAAAAAGCAAAAGCCTAAAAAGCCGAAATCGCCTGAAGACGAAATACTTAAAGCTCTCAAAGAAATTGAAGGGCTAGAAAGAAAGAAGAAAAAGATTAAAGAACCTCGTGATAAAAGCAAAGACAGCGTCACTGAGGTCATAACAGTGGAATCTCTGAATGAACCCGAAGGAATTGAATTGAACAAGCATACTAAAGAAACAGATGCACAAATTAGGTCTAAGAAAAAGAAGGGTCACAAAGAATCACCTGTTAACACTACTGATGTTAATACCGAGTTCGTTACTGTTGGGATGACAGCTCCAGTTGAATTGGTTACGAAGGAAACAAAACATAAGAAAAAGAAGAGTCAAAAGCAAGCTTCTTTAGAAAAATCAGAGCGTAGCTCTGTTAGTAGTATGGCTGACGTGACCTCTGTTCTTGAATTTGGTAAGAAAACAGAAACACCGGTTGAAACTAAATCTGTGGGATCAGAAATTGTTTCACAAATCGTTGAATATACTCAACCGGAAGTAACAGAAGCAATTCAACAGGCTTTGTCAATCAATGACCAGTGTGACAAGAATGTTATTACAACTCTAGATGATATACAAAAAGAAGGTTCTAAAGTTATTTCTACAATAACTTGCGATTTAACCCATCATGTTGATTATACAAATGTATTTGAAACTGTAACTGAAACAACATCTGTAAAGACAACACAGGAAGTAAGTGTTGATAATAAAGAGAAACCATCTCTTAGTGATCCGGTAACAGAATTCATTTCACCACATCCTGTTAATGAAACAAACCAGGAACATGAAAAAACGCCCGAAACCACTGAGACAGTTGCATTCATAACTGAAACAACTGACATTCAAAAGAACCTAGACATTGAGAAGGCTGAAGAAGCTATAGAGAGTAAATTATTGTCAATCCAAGATCAAACTATTAAACAAGAAGAACAAACAAACAAGAAAGTGTCAAAAAATAAAAAGAAGAAAAGTAAAGCAGCATCGGAAGCTGACATTGTTTCAACATTTATTTCCAAAGAATCTGAACAGACACAACAAGAGCAAAAACAAACGGAAATACTACAAATAGAAAAGGTTCAATCGAAACGTGAACAACGGGTAAAAGTACAACCGGAAAAAGAAATATCTGAACAATCTAATGTAGAGGAACCACAACTAGAACAAATAAAGCTAGCACATCAGCAACCGGAACCGATCCAGGCTGAACAAAAACAACCGCAAACGATGCAGCTGGTAAAATCGAAACAAACAGAAATCATGCTGGTGGAAAATGTACAGACAAAAGAAGTAAAGCAGGAACAATTACTGCCATTACAAACACAACCAGAACCTTACGAACAGGAGACTGTGCAGGTTGGTTCTTTATCCCTAGAACCTGAACAACTAGAACAGACACAGTCAGAGTCTGTGCAACCAGAATCAGTACAATTAGAACAGGTATTCTCAAAGCCGATACAAGAAGTGGTCAAAACCCATGACGTTTTATCTAAAAATAAAAAGAAGAAGAAACAAAAGAAACACGAAAAGACCCAAGAACCGGTACTTTTTGAGGCTACAGAAACTGTTGAAATTATTGAGGAAGAAGTCAAAATGACGCCTATAGAGCCTTTTGTAGCAGAAATACCAAACTTAGTAGAACAAGTTGAAGAGCCAAAACCATCAAAGAAAAAGAAATCTAAAAAGACTAAACATGCTGAAATTAAAGAGGATACAATAGAAAAGTCTGTGGTCGAACAAAGAGGAACTGAGCAGTCTACTGAAATTATTGAGAGAGATACTAAGGAAACTGAAGAATCACAACCTCTAGAAGAGACAAAACGGTCCAAAAAGAAGTCAAAATCTAAATCAAAACCGGAAAATGTTGTCAAAGAAGTACCAGTAGAGACTGCTCCTGAACTGGAGTTGCCTGCTTCTGAACCCGAACTACATCTGGAAGAAATAAAACCCGAAGAGCCTGCTTTTGAAGAGGTGAAATCGCATAAAAAGAGGAAATCTAAAAAACAAAAGATTGAAGATGATGATATTGAAAAAGCTCTTAAAGAGATTGAACGTACTGAAGGACATGGACAAAAAAAGAAACCTAAGGAAAAGACATTAAAACCTAAGGGTAAACAAGATCAACCCAAGTCAATAACATCTCAGGTTAAAGCAGCTGACCAAGAAATTCAGAAGAAAATTACCTCAAAGACGATTGAATATGATACGTCACCTGAAGAAGACATTGAAAATGTCCCACCTATTGAACATATTGACTGGAACGCCATGCTAGAAGAAGAAGAAGGTGTAACTGAAACCACTTTTGAACCAATCAGTAAACCAGAATCAGACTTAACTGTTACTGAAACTGCATATGTGGCTAATCAAGTAACCATATTGCAGGAAACTACTAATACGTTACTAGAAAAAGAAGGAACTGTTAGCAAGATGGAATCTTCAATAAAAACAGCTGTTCTTCCTGAAATATCTACTAAAAATATTTCTGAAAGTGTCAGAGATAGAAAAGTAGTAACCGAACAAGATAAAAAGCTAGTGACGCCTGTCACAAGCCCTGCTAATGAACGTAATAATAATGACAAGTTCTTCGCACCTGACATGTTGAAAGAAGGATCTTACAACATCGTTGAAGAGATAACTCAATATGAGCCTATCACTCAAGATGTTGAAACCCGTACTATATACTTAATAACACACGAAGAGAAGAAACTACCGCCAATCAGGACTGTTAAAGTATTTAGTAGTAAGAGCAACTCGTTAGAAGAACCTCAATCTATTGAAGAAAACGTAGTTTTAAGTGAAGAAACGACAAATAACAAAATCACTGATGAAAAGTCTTCCATTAATGTTAGTGATAATGTTTTAGACAGTAAGGTTATAACGGACGAGTTCATTAATCAAGAAAAAATATCCGGTTCTGACAGTAGCATTACAAAACCAGGTGTTACTAAAACTCAGTCGGCCCAAGGGTCAGTTGAAACATCTGACATCGCAGAGAACAATACTGTTACACGTGTAACTTCGACAAGTTCGGAACTGATAGCGACACGAAGTGTGGCAAATATTATTACTGAGGTTACTACTACAGAAATTGTTGAAAAATCTGTTGATCAGGAAGTACAGTTTGAAGAACATGAGACTTTGAAACCGACGGAACCTCAAGAAATTGGTACAAATAAACTTGAAAAATCATTAACTGAAGATGATTTCTCCGAAATACTTGAGGAAGCCATTTTTGGATCAGTACAAGATCGCAACAAAACACCAGGTGAAAAGAAAAACAAGGACAAATATTCTAATATTCCTTATCAGGAGTTAGTCAACGATGTCAAGTCATACTCGGAGAATTTGGATACTTATAGACTGGATTATGATTATTCGCAATTGATGTTAAGTCAACGGGACTCTCAGACTGAAGAAACTGTGCCTGTACAAGCAATCAAAACTATTGAACCTGTACCTAAAGTAGAGCGTAAAGAAGTTTCTTCTGTGACAGAAGGTCCACTAAAAGTCAAGGATCAAGAACTAAAGGATGTCGAAATCGTGATAGCAGTACCAGTAACAGAAACTCCAAACGTAAGAACTGAAATATTACACACTAAAACGTCACAAGACAAACTTGAAGAAGTATTGCTTAAAACGTTTACCGAGGAGCCGTCTACAAAAACTGATATTCAAGAAAGTATTGACTTTATCACATCAGAGAACTATGTTCTAATACCTGTTGCTGAATTTGATGCTTCTTTATTAGGAACTCAAACAACCTGTGAAACAAACGCTATCTTTATACCTGATGAACTAACTTTTGTTCCACCAACACAAAAATTAGAAAAGCAACCAATCGAAGTCAAACAAGTAAATATCGAAAAGCCTGCTGAAGTAACAGAAACATCCTGTGTATCTTCAGTAAACGAGGAAGCTCCTAGAATTAGTTACCATGAAATTAAAGACGCTGAAATCATTTTAGCCTCTCAGGTCTCTAACAAAAAGACTGAAAAAACATCTGAAAATATAGAAACAGTTTCGTCTTTGCGTGTCTCTGAAACCGTTTCTAAAAGTGAGGCTAAAAAAACTTTAGCAGAATCTGAAAGTTTTACCTGTGCAGAACAAGAAGTTGCTGAAGTAGAACAAACTAATAGAGTGTCTCCAACTAAAGAAGAAGCACCTCGAACCAGCTACCATGAAATTCGAGATGCTGAAATAATCTTAGCATCTCAAGTAAAACTTAAGGACGAGCCAAATTCCACCAACCTTGAGCCTGAAACTCCTCAATTAACTGCAGCAAGTCAAGTTCAAACACCAGAACCAGAACAGGGTAAACAAGTAGACGAAATCGAAGTCTCACAAGTTGTCGAAAAAGAAAAGCCAGCTCAGCAGATTTCAGCTCAAGATAGTCTCCTTCAAGCTCTTGATAAAACGACTACAACAACCATCAAAACCGTCACTGAGCGAACCGTCGATTTTATTACCAACGAAAGCATTGTTTTAAAGCCTGCTCAAGAACCAATAGCACCCACAGTTACCGAGAAAGAGGCTGTTCCTTTCATAGATATTAAACCATCTAAGGTTGAAAAACGACCATTGCCATATGAAGAAATGCCACATCATTGCTATCACGAGATTGTTGATGCTGAGATACGTCATGCTCAATCAAAGAGTGAGCAATCTAACATAATGGAACTTGTCAGTAAAATAGTTGCTGAGTACAAACAACCAGCAATTGAAGAAATAAAAACGGAAAGCGTGACTACTAAAGTAGTTGAAATTAAGGAAACTGATGCACCAGTTGCTGAAACACCAAAGGACGTACGTGAACTTACAAGTGAAGTACCAACTGTAAAATATCAAGAAATAGTTGATACTGAAAAACGCTTAGCTACCAAGATCGAGACTACCGTTACAGAAACAGTCACGAAAACTCCTGCAGAAGAAAAAATTTCATCTGAAAATAACATTCAGAGTATAGTATCAGTTAAAACTGTAAAGGACCCTGAACCCAAGATATTTGAAGCGCCGAGGGTCAGTTATCACGAGATTTCTGATGCTGAATATCTATTGGCTACAATTATTACTAAGTCTAGAGAATCAAGCAAAGAACCTTCACCAGCCAACGAAGTAGAAGAAAACCAAAAACTCGTAATAAAGGAAGAAACGACGGAAATCCTAAATCTTGATGTTCCTGTGACTGCTGATCCGATCTCCGCAACAGCGCAAAAGGTCACAAATCACGTTAGTCACAATGAAACTCCTGTTGGTAATGGGGAAATAGAAAGTGTCATTATTGAAAACGTTCCACAAGTGGTTCCAGAGCCTGAACCTATCAGAGAATTAGTTTACGAGGTGCCAAGATTCAGCTATCATGAAATAAATGATGCTGAAAGTTTACTTGCTTCTTCACGAGTTTCTGTTCAGGAGTTTGAAGTGTCCACTAAAGAGGTTGATACAACTCCTCCAACAGAAACTGCTCCGGCTAGCACAATTGAGTCAATTGTAGAAAAATTAACTGATATCGCCGAAGATGTCAAAGAAGAAGAAAAATCACCAATAGCAGAAACTGTGTTTGAAACACTAAGTCACAGTTACCATGAAATTCAAGATGCTGAACGTGTTCTAGCATCCACGAAATTGAATAAGGTGGCTGATATTCCTGAAGTAAAACTAAAATCACCGGTTGCAGAAATTCCGCCCAAACAAAAAGAACCTGAAGAAAAGTTAAAATCATCACCTGAAGAATTAACTTCTACAAACTTAGAAGACAGATTATTTCAAATTGTTAGTAATCCACAAACTACATACACTAAAACTGACACTCAACATTCTATTGACTTTATCACAAATGAGAGGTTTGTCACGGAACCTATACAAAATATACCGCTACGTGTAGAGCTCGCGTCACCACTTCAAAAAGCTTCATTGGAAAAGATTGAACAGTCATTTGAAGTAGATGATCTTAGTAATACACCTATATTGGTAGTTTACGGAAGTACTGATATTGAAACACCTACGCTGGAACTTAAAGTTCCAGTATTTGAAAGTCAAGTTAAGGAACCTGTACCGGCAGAGGTTACAGAAAGTTCTGATAAAGCGGATCCGGAACCTCGAGTGGCTGATGTTACTGAAATAGAACTTCAGGTTGCTCAAGATGAAGGTTCAATTGAAGAAGATACATTTGAAATCATAGATCACAGTGACGTTGCAGATATTGTTGCTGATGTGAACATTACGGAGCCAGAGGAAATTGAATCACACATTTCCGAGGCCGACTCAAAAGTTATTGAAGTATCAACACATGTTTCAGAGTGTGTCACAGAAATTAGGTCTACTCAAAGTGAGACTACTACAGAACATTCACCTTCTATAACCCCTAAATATAGCGAAGACTATGTAGTTGTACAAGACCTCATCGAAGAAGCTCTCCAGGAACCTGAAACACCAGTTGTTACTACTACTGTTGTTACCAGAACCAAACCAGCTTACGAAACTTTCGTCATTGATGATCTCAATGAAAGTCTTGTGCCTGTGGTATTCGGTGATATCAAGGACATTGAACGTTCTATTAAATATAAGAAGCAAGAGCTTTTGTTACACACTGAACCTATTCAACCTGCAAGTCCTGAAAAAGATATCGTCGACGAAGTAATTGTGGCTGGAGGGTCTCCGTCTCCCTTGGAAGATATTGAAATTACTTCTACTACTGTTGTTACAAGAACCAAACCAGCTTACGAAACTTTCGTCATTGACGATCTCAATGAAAGTCTTGTGCCTGTGGTATTCGGTGATATCAAAGACATTGAACGTAAATACAAGGAAGAAGAGCTTTTGTTAGAAAGTGAATCTATTCAATCTGCAAGTTCTGAAAAAGATATTGTGGATGTAATTGTGGCTGGAGGGTCTCCGTCTCCCTTAGAAGATATTGAAATCGTTGAAACAACGGAAGATTTTACTATCCCTCATCCTAGTGAATACGTAGATTTAGATTCAACGACGGATCTAGAGTCCAAAGCTAAGCCTGACACTATCTCGGCGGACACACATACTGAAGTTTTAGAATCGGTTATGAACCTACCTGAACCCGAAATTATTAAACAACCTGATGTAGATACGCATAAACCTACGGACGTAAAAACGGAAAATTTAGTTTCAGCTGATATTAGGGAAATACAACTAACCGAAACTGAAACTGTTAGCCGTGTTGAGAAATCTCCTATACATAGCTTGCATGACCTCCTTCCCGAAATTGACTCCATCCCCGAATTTAAACCTTCTTATTCGAACACTGTATTGTATTCAAAATTATCGGCTGATGCACCTGAGTTTACACCCTCTTACATGTATCAGACTGTTACTACTGTGTCTGAAAGTAGATCTGATGTAGTCGAAGATGCACCTGCACCTATTACTATGGAAGATGAAACTATCACAGTCTTCACAGATAAGACACTATCAGTACCGCAAATATCATATTCAACAGTATTGCAAACTAAGAAGGAAAAAGCAGAAGTCGTGCCACAAACATCAGCACCGGTTGAAAAATTATTGGAAGCTGAAGTTACTACAGAAGAAGTGCAAGAAGAACATGTTGAAACTAAAACTAAAAAGAGTAAAAAGAAGAAGAAAAAGGACAGAGATGATAAAAAGGAGGTTTCAGTTGCCAAATTGCCTGAAGTTGAGCCATTACCGGTAACTGTACCCTCTGTACCCGAAGTAACTTCAGTTTTACCTGAACCAGTTAACGTATGGGCCAAAGCTGCCGAAGATGGCAAGTCATACGCTGATGTTTTGGCCGAAGGCCTGATCCAAGAACATAAAGAATTTATACAGCTAGTTACGGATAAGCCAAAAGAAAGAGAAATACTAGAACAAAAGAAACCAAGGACAGAAAAAGTAGTAGAGATTGAAAAAGTACAAAGAACACCAGTAGTGCCATCTGTATATGAAAATCAAGAAGTTGTAGAGACCACAGAGATGGAAAGTAACTATAACATTGGATCTTGGGCTAAAATAGTAGCTAAACGATCATCACCTGAACGAGTGCAAAAAGAAGAAGCACTACACGTAGCCCTAGTCACTGTTTCTTCTAAAGCTCCTGTGATACTTGTGGATGAATCAGATAACGACTATCATAAACCTGACGTTGAAGTCGATGCTGAAGGTTTCATCACAGTTGACAGAAATAGACGGTCTAGGTCCAAATCTAGAGAAACACGTTCACAATCAAGCTTATCACAAAAACGTGAAACTCGTGAAAAGTCCGAGAATAGATTTGAACCATTGACTACTACTCTCAAACCAGATGATGCTGAATCCACACAAAGCCCTTCAGAGGATGAAAAACCAGCAAAAAAACCTAGCAGAAAGAGCCGCAGCTCTAAATCCAAGGAAAAGGAAATTAAGGCTAAAGCTACCTTAGTAGCTCCAAGCACATCCGATGAAGATAAGCAACCACCTAAGAAAGATAAAAAGAAACGCTCTTCTAAGTCAAAGGATAAGTTTATCAAACCTGTAGAGGAAAAGATAGAATCACTCAAAGAGGTTGAAATCTCAGAACCACCAAAGGTAACAGATAAAATAGATGAAACCGTGTGTTCTAAAGAACAAGAAAAAGTTACACCTCTGCCTGTTCAATCGGAAACTAAAAGGAAAAGTAAAAAGAAGAAGAAAGATAAGAAACCCGTAGAAGTTACTGAGGCTAATGAGACGTCGACTGCCGTAGAAGTAACCTCCTGTGAACAAGAGATCACAACAGTATCTAAAGTGCTAACAAAATGTCAGGAAAGGAAGGTTGACACTCCTGTTTCAACACCTGAAACGATTCAAACACCTATAAAAGAAAGAGTGTTCTCAGAAGCTCAGTTCTGGAAAATGGATCCTGGTAATCTGTCCGAAATAATCTCTGTAGAAATACAACACACACCTACGGAAACGTATGATATAGAAAATAAAGATTATGTGCCAACTGAAACGTCAGTTATGAACCCTGATGAACTATCTAGTATTGTTGAGCCGATCCAATCTACTGCCAAATTCATCACTGAAGAAATATCATCTGTTGAAACCCAAATACAAGAACTTGAGGATACAATTGCTGAAGATCAGTCACTTGAGAGCAAAATGGCTGACTTGCAACGAGAAATTGAAGAAATGTTGTTACCTGAAAATGATTCTTCACTCAGCGACAGTTCGCCCAAGGAACTGACTGATACCCAAACTTCAATTGAATACCAGTATGATGAGCTACTGGATAACATGACTCCATCACTGGCAAGTCCTGAACCTAAGTCAATTGAGGAACCAGTGCCTGAAGCACCATCAGAAGATAAAACATCTAGACACGATGAAGAGCTTGATGATAAGCACATTAGCATGAGCATGATTGACTCACTACTAGACGATACCGAACCCTTATCTATGACTGAAACACATTCCTTGGAGCATTCGGAAAATCTTTTAGTCACCCAAGAAGAAGATATTACTCCTAGAGACATCAATATAATTGATACACAAGCAGCATCTAGTATTACACCGCCAGATAAACCGAAAGTTGTTTCGAAAGAAGTTCTGGAAGAGATGATGAAGCAAACAATGGCAAAACTAGAAACAACTGTTACTGAGGTTAAACAAACAACAACTGAAACTAAAACTGAAAAAATGACTCCTGAAATCCAGTTGGAAAAACCAGTAAGCATTATCCCGACTGTAATAGAAAAAATTGAAGACAAGTCACCGGCAATCACCGCATTTATTGCATCAGAGAAGGCCAATGAAAACTTGGTATTAAAATCAGAAGTAACTAAGAAAGTTACTCAGAAAGATGATATACTGAAGAAATCAGTGACTTCATTTATTGAAACAGAGAAATCACAAGATCAATCAGTACCAACGGAGGTAACAAAAACACCTTCTGGAGAAGAAAAGTTACAAAACATCTTAAAATACACAGAAAAAAGTATCACTGAAAATGAACCTGTTAGAACCGATATTGTATCTAATGTCCCACTATCTAACATTGATACCATTACTAACAATCTCACAAACCTAAAAGCAGATAACTTTTGGACGGACAAACACAATATTCATGATGCGGAATTACTATTAATAGAACGTAAATCTGTTGAAAATACCAATACACCTGTAAACACTGATGAACCTCACATTGACGAAGGCATTAGCGTCGAGGAAAACATTATCAATGACAATTCCTTCTGGCCCGAAAAATACTTATACCACGACGCTGAATGCCAATACTTCCTTTCATTGGCTCGTAAAACTAAAACACCCAATAATGACACCACGGAAATAGAAATTAAAGATCCAAACGATAAGGACAGAGACCAGGGCGGAAGCTCTGGTCACTCTTCTGAAGGCGAAGAGCCAAAAGACTCATCTGGCTCACCTTACGACCCCGATTACATATCCATGGACCTACCCGGTGGAATGTGTAGTTGGACAGATAAATCTTCATACTTAAGCGTCGAAACACCTGTTGTTGATGACGTTTCGGACGAGCCTGAGTCTAGGGAGGATATACTAACCACCTTGCCCATAGTACCAGCCCCATCCTCATCCAAACAGGAGCCGGAGGAGACGCCACCGAGGACAGCAAAGGTGACTGACCCACAGTCGTATTGTACGATTTTTAAATATCTTCTCTATGTTTGGCATGATATAATTACTAAATTCTTAATTTCACATATTACGAAGCTCTATATTGTAATGTATTTAGCTACGCCGCAGCTCGTCTTGTAGTGCCACATTTTGGCGTGCACTGTAAATTATTACAGTAGTATAGTAACGCATTTTATTAGTCGTTAATTTTTGTATTGTGTGAATTATAATACTCTAGTCATCTCTAGTCAGATTTTAACTTTTCTAGTCTTTGTCAGTCATCTAATATTTTATTATAATAATAAACATTCAAAATAACGTGCATTGTTTTATTTACAAATGATGATATAGTTTTATTTTTATTATTTATGATAATCAGTGTTTACCCCCGTCAAAATTTGGCTACTACGAGACGATATACTGTTGCCGCTTAAATGAGACAAGTTGTTGTAGAGTCTGTATTTGGGACATGAAAGTTGATGAAAACTGTTACCCAGAACAAACAAGGCTCGAAAGTCTTAGTAATTTAGAAAGAACTTTGACAAAGTCTGCAATTTAATTTGAAAGTTTTGCTAAGGTCAGTCATATGTTTTGCTACATTTTGAATTTGAGTAGTTTAGTTTGCAAGACCCCTTTTTCCATATTATGAATAGTAATTTTCAGATTATTTTATCTGTATTGTTTTGAATGTGTTGTTCAAAGTGTTTAAAAGCATCCAGTCATTTTAAAATTAGACCAGAATTTATATTGGTTATCCTTATTTCAAGTGTTCTGTATACCATATTCGCCCCCAGCGCTTATCGATGTGAAACCACACGCCTCACCACGCTGCTATTGACAATTAAAACTAACATTAAATTGGTAGTTTAGGGGGAATTAATTTAAAGATATTTTCGTCTTAATTAATTATTTTATTATGAAGAGAATCAATGAAATCTTCATAGCAATTCCAAGTCCTTATTATTTAAAATTAAGTCCTCCACTACTATCACTCTTTTTCAAAATTGAACGAGTCTTTTAAAATCTTTTGCCTTGAAGAATGTTTTTGTTTCCAAAGCACAATGTATCAGCTACTAGGAATTATCAAATTCTTCAACCTCAAGCGACCACATCATTGTACGGGACACTTGCTTATTAGACTGACCAACTTTTGTTTTATCGATAGTCCAGTAACTGTCCCAGTTTGCAGACTTCTAAAGTTCGCATGTCATGCCAACATTGAATGAACTAAATCGTTTTTTTGTTGTTTTGTTGTTGTATTGTGCTCCTAACCTGATAGTCCATCGGAATGATCACGTGGACTATTTGACCCTTCAATATGTTTTTAGACGATATGGAATTAAAAGTTTCAAAATGTTTAAAATTACTCTTTGCAAATAAAGCATCTCATAAATTAAAATTAGATTTGGGTTAAATAGGCGTAAATTTTAAA
>VKGM01008521.1:16133-26797 GCA_007844875.1 Busseola fusca | reverse complement strand
AAATTAGTGTTCTAAATGTTATATAAAACAATCCCACATAAGCCTATACAATTTATAAAATAATGTGTTAATGTTTAAAATAAAATTTCCAGGACGCCAAAGTGGAGGTGGCACGTCAAGCAAAAGAAATTGAAGAACATAGGGAGAAGATCGCCAAACTGGACAAGTGGCTCGAGACGATCAACAACGGGATCAAGGAAACCACTGTGCAGTCGGAAGTCCTCACTGAAGAGGACATTGTTAGATATATAGAAGTATACGAGCGCTACATCAGGGAGTACGAAGAATATGAGATTATACTGAAGTCAATAATTGTGATACGTCAAGATGAATCTAGTCAGTCTTTGAGGGTGAGGTTGAGTGCGACGCAGAAGGCGTTAGAGGAAACGAAGAATCTAGTCATTATAGAGATAGAGAGGTTGAGGCAAGTGCTGCTGCACATGAGAATGGCACCAGAAATAGTCGAAGAGGACATCTCGCAGACTGACAGGACGATCGACTCAACGTCGATGCCCGAAGAAGTCGTCTCGCCAAGAGAATGCGACGTCATCAGAGAAAAGGAACCGTCAGAGAGAGTTCCATCCAAACAACCCTCTGTCGAAGAAAGTGTGAAAGTAACTGTACAAGAAAGTAAACCTAGTCAGCCCGAACCAGTCCAAATCCAGGTTGTGAAGGAAACTGTGGCAATGGAAACTCAAACAGGCAAGAGTCTCATATCAGAACCCCCATCTATGGCTGACAAGTCTGTGATATGCCAACCTGATGCAATCATCACGCATGACGTGGCCATCATGCACGCTCCTCCCATGGAAATGGCAGTACAAACTAGTGAGCCTCACTCCGAAACTCAAGAAATTCTTGAAAACATCCAAGTCAGGCAGACAATTTCTGACGGCCATGAGACCATTGAAATTGCCAGTCGACCTGTGGCCAGAGAGCAAAAACTCGACGAGAAGTCGCTTCTCGTCGATGCTAACTACAGAGATGACAACTTTAGAAAAGACTCACAACTGAACATCACACATAGTCTGCCTCAGTCTTTCGAGACGGTTATGGTAGAACCTGATGAAACGACCACAGAAGTCGTTGTAGATGCTGATGGTACTAGGAGAATTATCGTTAAAAAGGTCAGAAAGACACTGGTCACAAGGCAACAGATAATGCAAAGCCAACAACATGAATCTCATATATTATCAAGCGATCTCCCGTACGACAAGGCGTACTCTCAAATAGTGTTAAGGGATGAAAATGCAGGAACATCTACTACTTTAGAAGATGGCGGACTACAACACATGGAATACCAAACCTACGGAGGCCAAATTTTAACTCGCTTACCTGGAGGTGAGGTTACTATTCAAGAGTTCACGTCTAGACCTGATATGACAATTACGATGGAAAAGGATATGAATCCAGAACAGATTCTCTTATTAGCCGAGGGTCAAGAACTACCTCAAGTTCAAACTTCTACATCAAGTGTGACAGCTGTTGTTCAACAAGTCACTAAGAGAATAGTCAAGACCCGAAGGCGTATCATTCGCCGCGTCGTCATCATTGACGGTAAAGAACACGTAACTGAAGAAATCATTGAAGAACCTGACAATGTTGAAGTCGTTGAGGAACAGATCCCGAGAGTCTCCATTAATGTGAGGGAAAGAGGCGACGTTCCACCTATAATAGATGAAGGTGATGATGATGGCAAAGGCGATCACCCCGCGCTTCCACCTCGCAAGGATGATGAATCTTCGCCAACAAGTAAACCTGGTGGCAAGTCAAGCGATGACAAGTGTGACGATAAGCCCAAAGATGACATAGATCAAAGCCAACACGCTGATTCATCAGGTGAGCTTACCCAGGCTCAACAACTTGAGAAAATGATGCAGGACTTCATCCAAAAAGAAAGCAGCGGTCATCACACACAGTTCACAAAATCGACTACCCTGCGATCCTCACAAGAACGAGAAAGCACTCCGGTTAAAACTGTAACCGTTTCTGAATCTTTCCAAATACTACCTGATGATGATGTCCACATTCAAGAACCTGATGACACAACCTACACTGTACAAGAACCACATGAGGGTCAGACGACTATTATTACTGGAGGAATGCATCATTCCACCTTCGAATCTTCCTCCACCAACGTGGCTACAGTAGTACAAAAGGTTACTAGAAAGATCACAAGGACAAGAAGGCGTATCATCAAGCACATAACCATAATTGACGGTAAAGAACATGTAACAGAAGAAGTGATTGATGAACCTGATGATGTTGAAGTCATTGAGGAGGAACCTAAAGTGTCACACAGCATTCAAACTGAAGGCGTAAAAACAAAACATTTAAAAATAATCAAGAAAGTTCAAATTATTGACGGTAAAGAGCATGTTACTGAACAAATTGTTGAAGAACCGGATGATGAGTACATTCCAGATTCGACTGTTACCACTGAAATTGATGTTAAATTAGGCGAACCTGATATATTGAATGTTATTCAAGAGGATGTTACAGGTCAATTACCAAAGGTCACGAAAACGACAACACTTACAGTAGGGCCTACACTCGAAGAAACTAGCATTGTTGATGTAACAAAGAGCTTGATTGGTAGTGAAAGCGAATATTTTGCAGATTCAAAGCCTGAAGTCAAACAAATTATTCAGACAGTAACTGAAGAGACAATTCCTCAATCACTTGAACGACCAAGTGACCAAGCAGATGCATCAGTCAAAGTTGTGAAAGAAACTTTCCAGTTTATCGAACCTGACGTCACAACTACTACAACGACTGAACAGGCAGATATGTTTTCAACAACAACAACTGCAAAACATTTTACATCCCAATTCACAACGGTGACTTCCACTGATTCACATAAGGATACAAGTTTGATTGATGTCACTAAGAGTTTGATTGGCAGCGAAATGGAACATTCATTTATACCAGAAGATTTTTCAAAGAAACCTGAAGATGACCAAACACCTGTCCTCAGAACTGGCTCTGATGCAACAACTAAAACTGTCACTGTTTCCGGACCAACAGATCAATCTAAGACGAGAACAACTATTACTACTTCTGAAATATCAGTTCCTGAATATACACAAAAAGAAACTGTGACAGTTGTCACTGAACCAGTACCTTCTGCTAAACCAAATGAAGTAGACAAACCACAAATTGTAGCACATGTTCCAAAAGACAGGGGTCCAGAACCTGATACAGTGATGCAAATGATTCAGGAAACTGTTCAATTTACTGAACCTCAAATTACCGTTACTAAGAAAACGACTAAAACAAGCAAATTTACTAAAATCGACAGTGATAAACCAGTAATCACTGAAACAGTAACTAAGGGTGTTGTAACCGAACCTCCTGAAACAAATGGATTTAAAGATACAAGTCTCATTGATATAACTAAGAGCTTGATTGGTAGTGAAATGGATCATTCTGCGGTTTCGAAAATACCTGCGTCACCTGTAAAAGTACCACAGAAACCGGAAGATATTAAAGAAGTACCATTGAAACCTGAAGGAATTAAAGAGGTACCATTGAAAACTGAAGAAAATAAAGATATACCCCAGAAACCCGCAGGATCTAAACAAGTTCCTCTGAAACCACAACAAATAAAAGAGGTACCGCAGAAACCGGAAGAAATTAAAGAGGTACCACAGAAACCAGAAGAAATTAAAGAGGTTCCAGTTAAAAAACCTAAAGTTCCCAAAGATGACACAGAAAAAGAAGACGAAAAACCATCAAAGGCAAAAGAATCAAAACCAAAAGTAACTGTAGAAATGAAATTAACTGAACAATGGATACCTACGAAGGATGATCTTATAGAGCCTAAAGAAGTTGATACCATACTTAAACAACCAACAACGATTACTGACACTACGCTTCAAACACAAAAAGACACGTATGTTTTCGATGACACAAAGAGTTTCTTAAGAACTGAAATCGACCATTCTGCTATCCATAAAACACCGGAAATACTTAAAAAGGAAGAAATAGTTGCTGAAAAACGGAAAAAAGAAAAGAAAGCTTCTAAAAAATCTAAAAAGGACGAGACGATAGCTGAAAAACCTATAAAGGAACCTAAGCCTGAAGATACTGGAAAAGTTGTTTCTGGAAAAACAGCTATTACAACTCAAGAGGAAACTACAATAAGCAGCAGTAAAGAGAGTAGACCTACAATTGAAAAACTAGTTTCTAGAATACCCGAAACAGTAACCATTGTGAAGGAGACAATTCAAACTGAACCTCTAACTACAATCACCACTAAGGACATTTTAGATCCTTAGCCTGAATTGGCTCAAGCTGTAGAAGTGACTGATGTCACCCCTAAAGTACCTAAAGTTGATCTTAATAAGAGCTTTATTGGAAGTGAGATGGACCATACAATTGTCTCTAAAATACCTGCTGTACCTGTAACGAAAGAAGAACTACTTGAAATGGCTGTTGAAGCTATAGAAGAACCTGAATTGCCTGAAACTTTATCACAAGTAAGGGAAACTGTAAATGTTATGCCTACTACTAAAGTAACTGAACAAGTTGACTTTGCTAAGGCGATAGGTAAGGAAGTAATATCTGTACCTAAAACTAAAAAACCAGAGACACTTACTGATGATCTGAAAGTTACAGAAAAGCCTATACCTGTGGAAGATAAGAAACTTACAGAGAAGGCCAAGACTCCTGAAAAACAAGTAGTACCAGAGCAAAAACCAAAAGATACAAGTGTACAATTCATCACACAAGAAATTACAGAACAAACGGGCGTAACACAGTTCAACATTTCACAACTAACCAAGGAAATGTTGGAGAAAGAAGGTATTCATGCTGGAATTATTCACTCTCCTGTCAAAACAGCTTGGCCAGAAAAAAAGGCTTCTGAAGAAATACTATTTGATATTCCTGAAGATGTTTCTCATTCTAGCATTAAAGAAGTTACTCAAGTGTCCACAGGTACTGTCACCGAACCTAAAGATTCATTACATTCTGATGAGAAACCATCATCAGTTTATATTTCTATCAAGGAACAGCCAATACCGGAAAATAAAGAAGTAGTACCTACACTGCCTAAGGACGTTAAACCTCAAGAACCAATCGTAAAGGAACCTGAAGCAATCAAAAAACAACCTATCCCAGTTCCTGTAGATCAAAGTTCAGTATCTATTGAAGATGATTTCTTACAAACAACTACCATGCAACCACAGATTGGTATTGTAGAACTAACTAAAGAACTTATCATACAAGAAGGCTCGGAAAAGTATGAACAAGTTCCTGAAATTCCTGAAACTATCAAGACTGGAATTGAAAAAATTGTGAGTCATAAAACTACTGAAAAGGCACCGATACAGTCTACAGTTGAAGTGAATACATTGAGGGTAGGCACAACCATCTCTGAATCTGACGTCACTGAAGTTCCTGCGGCACCAGAAATGTCTTACATAAGACAGTACGAGCCCCAAGTCCAAGGTTCATCTGACAGTGTCAACAAACTCTTGATGACGTTCGGTCAGCCTGAAAAACAAGATGCGCTATCACAAACAACTGATTTTGTTGGTCCAGTACAACAATTGATAGACAGACCTGGTACTAAATATGATGTTTCCATGTTGCTACAATCAGAACGCCTGGATACTGATCTGAGAGGTTTCAAATCTGATACTGAAGTTACACAGACCGACAAACCTGAAAAAACTGTTGACATTTCATTGTCTTTGACTAAACATCGTGAAGCAAAGAAGGTCGAACCTAAAGTACAATATGACCTAAAGATTGAAGACTTTGAAGCTGAACCAATCGTTGTAAAGAAAGATATTGAAGTGATTCTGCCAAGTGAAATTAAAATCACTAAAGAAACAGTCAAAGTTCCTGTGGCTGACGTAATGGCCGAGCAACCTAAAGCAGAAGTCACACCAGAATCAGTTAAAGAACCTAGAAAGAGTAAAAAGAAGAAGAAGCATAAGGCTGGTTCTACGAGTGACTCGACTGAAATCGAAACTGATAAGAGTATTGCAGCTTCTGATAATTCTTCTCTCAGTCATTATGTGGAACTTCCTACATCACCACCACGCGAATCTCCTACACCAACAGAAGAGGTATTAGAACCAGTTGTGTTACAAGAAGTGGTACCTGAACCAGGCGTAGAACCTACACCAGAACCTGTTGTAGAACTGCCTAAAGACCTAGTTATTGAGGAACCCCAAAAACTAGAAACAGCCGAAGAACCGGCAATACCTGTTATCGAAGACTCCTATGTTGAATCTGAATCTCTAACTATCTCAGAAGAACGGGGATATGAGGCTGAAGACCTCTCTTTGGGACCAATAGCAACTCCTGACAGGAAAAAGAAACATAAGAAACGAAAGCCTCATGGAGTAAGCGAGGAAACTGCTTACCCAGTTATCACTACCACTGAAACTGATGACACGACTGTGACGACACCAGTTGAAATGCTAGAACCTGTAAAGAAAGGAAGAGATAGAAAACGTAAGAAGAAGACTCCTGTTGAACCAGTGAAGTCTCCGTCAGAACCTGATGTAGAACCTGAACCTGTGGTGAAAACAGAGCCAGAACCGGAAATTAAACCAGAAAGTCCGAAACTTGGAACTGAAGTCGAAGCTTTGTCACCTAAAGAAGAATCATACCATACTATAAGCGAGGCTTCCGATATCACTACAGTCAAAATTGTTGAAGAATGCGTTCAAAGCAGTCCAGAGACAGCTGAGCGGGAAGTAGGAACGATTCTGAAATTCCCAGTTCCAGTAGTCGAAGAAATTGCAACTCAAGAATACTCTATTCAAACATCTCCTGAAGAAACTGAGCCTATAGAGGAAGTATCAAGACCTGAAACTTCTGACATTGAACTACAGACAACACCTACATCTATGAGCGAAGTCATAACACAAACAACTCCAGTGGAAGACAGAGAAGCTCACACACAAACAATTGAAGAAGTCACCACTGTAGTAGAAAAACTAATGTCAGATACTGAAATACAAACAAGCAGGTCAGCAACACCAGAACAAATCATACAACTTGAAGCAACAACTCAAGTCATTCCACATGATATCGTGACTCCTGAAGAAAAGTTCTCACAGACTTCACCAGTCGTTGAAGAACCTGTTGTCATCGAGAAAACAATGACACCCGAGATTATTCGAGAATCACGAGAAATTCAAACATCTCCATTGCCTGTAGTACAGAAGGATGAAAAGAGTACTGAAGTGGTAGTAGAGACAACTGAAACTGATATCCAGACAGTTCAACAAGAGATTACCGAACAGGGAACGTCTACTACTCCCATCAAAGAAAAAGCGTTAACAGAGATGGGTATGCAAACACCTGAGGTGCCACTTGTCAGTACTTTCACTCAGTCTGATACACCTGAACCAGAACCTATTAGAGAAGTCGAACCTGTCCCAGTAGAAGTACCTTCGCTAAAGTATAATAAAGAAATCATCACGATTGATAACACACAGCAAACAACACCAAGAGAAGATTCAAAACTCGGGCTTAAGGAGGTGGAAACTGTTGAAACTTCTCAGCAGACCACTCCTAGAGAAGAACCAGTGATACACATGCCGGAAGTCTTGGAAGTACCTAAAGTTACTTCCCCACCTGTCGAGCAAGAACCTGAACCTACACCGGTCGTTGAACCCTTGATAGTACCTGTGGTTACACCTGTGGTTGAACCACCAAAGAAGGAAGTCATAACAGTGGACAGCACACAACAGACTTCTCCAAGATCTCCACCAGTGGTAGTGGCTTCAGTACCAATCCCAATACTAGACATGGAAAGACGAGAAGTCATCACAATTGATAGTACCCAGCAAACATCACCTAGGGTTTACTCTGAAGATTCTATCTCCACATCTACGGATGAACCTTATGAAGTTCACCTCAGAGCTCAGATCTCCATTCCTCAAGCTACAACTGACTTCATTGAAAGTGAACGCTCGCTTGAAGAACCTGCTCAGTCTATCTTGGGTGATAAATACAAACAGAAGAAACGTAAATCTAAGAAGAAGACTGAATCACCTCTTTTGTCACCTGAGAGCCTATCAGATCCGATTAATACTGAACTCTCCATGTCTGTAACACCGACAAGCGAAGATATGTCACTAAGAGACTCTTCTTCTATAGATGAGGGTGTCTCCCAACTGGCCAGTCCTACGCTGCCAAAGCAAACTCAACATAAATTGACCTACTCTGACGTTGTACAAAGGTCAAAATCCAAATCACCATCCCCTAGCAAGACAATTATACCCCAAAAATCAGAAAAGGCAAGATTACTTAATGCTCTTGAAAAGCGAACACAATCAGTAACTGAACAGAAGACCAACCCAGATGATTCCATGACTGTTGCTATATTCGAACCATCGGTAGAACACTCTTATAACCTTGTCGTCAACAAAGAATTGGATGAATTGAAGAATTCAATAGAAAACAATGATCCAGCTAGAACAGAAAGAAGCGTTATCATAGTCATTGAAACCATTTCAATTTGGTTAGAAGAAATACAATACAAGATCCAGAGACAGACTGTGAGCGGTGTGAAGTCAACGGAAGAAACTGAACGCCTTAAATCACTTAAAAAACACGTTCAAAATCTAAAACACATCATTGAAGTGACGGAAGTGAACGAAGAAATCATTACTTTGATCGAAACATTAACGCGTCAAGTAGACGCGGTTAATACTTTGAACAATCAAAGCTCAGTCAAAGTGAAAGAAGTTGAAAGTGAATGGATCAAATTTTTAGACGACACGGATAAACTCAGCGACGATGTCGAGGCAGTGAAAAATGCACTGGATGATATCATACTGTCGGAAATGCCAACGCAACAGAAATTGGAGAAGTTAGATGCAATCGAAACAAACAACTTGGATAATTTCGTGACTATCAGGAAAATGTTCAAAAGATGTCGCAGTCTTGTCGAAGCGAACTCCAAGAGAGAGTGTCCAACTAAATTGTACAACGCTGAAGATGACACTAAACAAGTTGAGAATACCATCAACACTGAAAGAGACAGACTGTTACAACTTGCTTCTTTAGCAGAAGAATACGAACAGACTCTGCAGGACTTCGGACAGATTACTGATGTCGCAGAAGCTTTGCTAGATGGGAAGATCATTGTCTCAGATCTGGACCACCTGCACGAAGAAATACAAAAACACAGAAAATTCTTCGTTAACCTGAGCCATTGTAGAGCTATTCTTGAGTCATTAGAAGACAACCTAGACAGTGAAACAAGAAATAAATATTCGTCACTACACAATTCTCTACACGATAGAGCGACGGTTATCATCGATAGGGCTGCGAGCAGAGCGCAACAAATGACATTAGCAGCATCAAGATGGTCGCTACTCCAACATGGTATGAAAGAGGAACGTCAATGGCTGGTTGTAGCTCAACAAAGAGTCCCAGATTTGAGCAATGTTACTTCAAGAGATCACGAACAGTACATCAATTTGTATCAGTCAATAAGTCTAGACGTGTCTCATCATTACGCTAAGATGTTGCGTCTCCTATCTATCACCGAAAGCCTACAGAACTTGATAGTATGTTCCGGTTTAGAAACCAAATGTTCCGTGGCACTAGACACATTGTTGCAATTACAGGAGGATGTGGATTCCAGGCTGACAAGATTAAATGCTTTCAAAGAAAACTGGGTGACATACGACCTACTAATCGACAGGATTGAAGGATGGATGAAGATTGCCAACAGAGAACTAGAGTTCATTACACCAGAAAACATTACAACCACTGGAAACCTCAGAAGATTCTGGGAATTAAAGGCACAGCATGAAGTTCACAACAACTTAAAGAACGAATCAGGAGTTCAATTCGAAAAAGCTCTCGAAATCCTACCAGTTTCTGACGAAATGGTACAGAGGCAATTCTTCTCTAAGATTGAAGACAATTGGGGTGAGTTGGCATCCAAGATCGATAACATCCACTCAACAGCCATTCAAAACATCTCAGACCGCGATGTATCCTCAGGCGAAAAGCTCAACATTCTCGAAGAAGAACTAAGAGAACTTCGCGCATCATTAGACAGCCTCAAAGGCGTGATCAAGAGCGAAGACGAACTCAACCTATACATTGAAAGACTACAAGTAATGACTGGCCGAATAGACAGAATACAGAACGAGCTAGGTCGGCTGATCCTATTACCCACGGCCGAATCTGAACGCGTTGGTGTTTTACTAACCCAATCTGGCATTCTCGATGACCAAATAGCTGAAGAGCTTGAACGCAGCATGTTGTTGAAGGAGAAGATCATGCAAGTTCAGGCTGGTATATTCAGATGCCAGAAAAGTCAGCGTCGCGCTAGATTGACGCTTGAAGAGTGTGAAACGGCTGAAAGGTTGGGCAGTGATGTGGTGGAACGAGCTTCGGAGAACTGTGATAAACTGATTGAAGAGTTGGCTTCGCAGTGGCGAGATATTCTGGCGTTGAGGCAATCATTACACACGCTGCCAACCAGTCTACGTGTCGTGGTGTCGCCTACGGGCGTCGAGAAAGACATCTCTGCTTTGCAGGTAATTATTCCTTTTTTTCTTTGTTCTCCAATTTTTTTTTGTCATAACAAACAATTTTTTTTTAAATTAAAACTTCCACTTTGCGTATATGCTACTTGATAGAAAAAGATATTTCGTTTATAAAAGTATTTTAGG
>VKGM01008521.1:0-11953 GCA_007844875.1 Busseola fusca | reverse complement strand
AAATAACACCAATTAATAACTATGTATATTAATACAATGCAATTATTATTACGCACAATTCCATATTTTTTATAATATTACAAAAATTTAATAATGTCACAAACAAATTAGAACACAGGTGCATTAAAATTCATTAGATACTTATTGTTCGAAATACTTCAGATTTCCTGTTTTCATGTGCAATGATTTATGTGACATCTAACTTATAATGACACACAACTTGTCAGTCATTACTATAAGGAATTAGCTTCGAGGCTGTGACATTTAAGAGATGGGTTTCCACTGATCCAGTTGTTTGCGATGATGTGGGGTGTGGACCATTGTGATAAGAGGAGCGGAAAGCAATTTTATGTTTTCGACAAAATTCCCACCATCTTTTTCTTTGCTGCTATTATTACTAACACCAAAATACTAATAAAATTATGGGCTTAGTCTGTAATAAAGTATTATTGGTTTCGATTACATGCCGATACCTCTTCATCACTCCTTTGGCCCGTACAAATAGCGCCATCCACGACGACCCGCCCCACTCTTCTTTTGAATGCTTAAAGAAGTGTGAAACATTCCACTACTATTTCAGTTTTGTCGATTCACAGTAATTACTAATTAGTGGGTGTAATTAGTGAATGTCGTCAAAACTAAAACATGTGTGGGATTATTAATATAATGTAGGTCATACAAATATTTGTTCTGTGCGGGAATCGAACCCGCGACACGCAGCGCTGCAGTCAATCGCTTAACCACTGCGCCAACCGTGCCGTCGTATATTATATTCTGAACTAAAACTTATTTAGTTAGTCGTCTTCCTTTAAGAACCCTAATAATTTGTTTTATCACTTTCATACTAAACAAATTCTGATTGTTAGAAAATTCTATTAAATCTGAAATTGTTGACAGGTCAACAATCTGAGCAACTCTAATAAACCCAATCTTAATCGCTCCCCGCTCCGTTGACAGGCCTCTGGGCAACAATTTTAGCAACTCTAACAAACGGTCTATCCAAATATTAATCGCTCCCCGCTCCGCCTATCACTAATCGCTCAAATTCAACACCTACACTCAAGCCCGGGGCATCCATAATTTCAATACTTTAATTAAATTACGTAGCATCGCAATTATATAGCAGTTATTATTCTAAAGTTATTATACAAAGGTCGACAAGTTTCAATGCGTCTTCGATCCGGAACTAATGATTTTCAATGGATTATAAACAAGATCATATTGTGGTTACAATGAATTGATGTCTGCATATCCTGATATAAATTGGTTTTTAATGCTATTATGATATAAAGCCTACTTTATTTATAGTGATGATGATAAACGCGGTGATGATGCAGTGTTTTGCAGAGTGCAATAAATTATTTATCTATTTACGAGACCAAAATGAGCAATAAGAAAAACCTGAACACAGAAGTGAAACATTAATCCAATGATGTTGGATTTCGGCTTGTGGAATCTTTCATTCCGCTAACAAGTGATCGAAAAATCTAAATGAAAGGAGCAAATGTAAATGGAGCAATGCAAAAGGAGCAAAAATCCTAAGAATGTAATACAATAGTGTGAACAGGGAATGAACGAAAACTCTAAATGAAAGGAGCAAATGAACATTCATTCCTTAGGATGTAATTTAATAGTGTGAACGGGGAATGAACGAGAAATCTAAATGAAAGGAGCAAAGAACATTCATTCCTTATGATGTAATTTAATAGTGTGAACGGGGACAAACGAATAAAGAACAATTACTTGAGTGAAAGGGTCGGATAACAGATTCACTAGTTCACAGCCGTTTTCAATCCCAATGTATTGATGAACATGCATTTTTTTTTGATGTTCGGGAAATCATCAAATGACCTCTCCCGCTGTAGGCAGAGCGGAAGGGTGTCAGACTTTTACTGACTAAAACCCACCCATGTTCCTTCACCTGCCTATGCGCCGCCAGGGGCCCCGGTTTCTCTTTCGAACTACCCACGGCCCTAAGCAATTACTCTTCTGGCTGTTACTGAGTAATTCCTGATGGCAAAATCCAATAAGTAAAACGTAAGTTTATTCTCTCAATAAAATGTAAACTTACAAATTATGTTATAAAACACGTGAAAAATTTTACGTGTACTAAGCCACCTTTAAAGCCAAACTTAACCCTGACGATACTACCAACAACATAGTCAGACTCATGAAAATATCTGCATCCATCACATGCAACGTTGTAAATCCACAACTACGATGACATCAAGTTTATGTCGGCACGCAACGACAAAATGGCGCTGATACGGTTCGAAAGTCGTTAACAAACACGGCGCAGTGATATAGATGTTTTGATTATGCAAATAAGTTGACAAAACCGCTTGAAGGAGATTTAACATGCAAAGAAGGAAAGTAGAATTATTTGGAGCATAAAACCGTTGTTTCTATTAAAGCATTATTAAAGTCAGAAACTAGCTTCTGCCCGCGAAATCATCGGCGTGAATTTTATTGTCCCGACCCACCCCGTAGCATCGCATCGCATCGTCTACCAACGCTATTATTTCGTTTTAATTTGTTTACTCTTTGTTCAGCTCCTATAGATTGAAGCGTGGTGTCAATTTATAGCCTCCTAAAACATAGGCTATCAAATGCCAATGAATTTTTCAAATCCGACGGTAGTTCCACAGATAAGCGGGTTCAAGGAAACGAACAAACTCTTTAGCTTTATAATTAGTATGTTTTTTTAATCCTAAGTATTATTAATATATTACAAAAATAAACAGCATTCATTAAAACGTTGCAGTCGTTTGCAGAAACATAGTTTTTACCGCAGCTTAATTAATGTAACGACGTGCTTTTTCTCAGGCTTGTTATTTATTTATTTTTTGTTATTTAGCTCCACGATCGAACTCTGTTCTAGCAACAATAGAATAACATTTATAGAAATTGAATCGCCAAATTTCTGTAGCTGAGCATTGAAATAATAGTCTTCCAGAACGTATTTCGGCCACGGCGGCCAACCTTAACAGAGACTAGCCTTCGGCGTGGGACATATTTTAGTGCACACGTGTGTGCGCAGACGCAGGTGGACTCTATCTCTTCCCTCACTATCATAGTCCGACAGAACGGCAATCCGACACGAGCAAAGAGATCAGGCGCAGGACGAATGGCTTTGCGTGCCTCCCGGGGCATGGTCAGGGGTATAACACCGCCAACGAAAAAACTCCGGGGTGGTTGCAGAAATTTGTAATGGAAAAACTCAATACCACTACCCGACCCGCAAGACCCCACGCTCAGAAGTCGCGCTCGCTAACGTGAGACCAACGCGGCTCAGCCGGGCCATTAACATCTGTTAATGGATCAACTGACTGCTCTTTAAATATATTGAATGTTGATATATACAACACAACACTCAATATATTTGTAGAGCAAGTCACCCCACCGTATGTTACAGCTCCATATAAATACTCCTCTTTCCGATAAAAATAACCCTTCCTGCACTCGATGAAGGAAAAACAGTGGGATTGTAGAACAACAAATGTTCCGCTGTGGCCTTATCTCGCTTTAGTTCAATTAGAAGGAGAACAATTGAAGTTTCTCGTCCATTTATTGGTATTGGCTGTAAGTAAGCGACCTAGAACAGAAGGTTTAAGTGGAATATATGGGACGATTTGATGAAAGGAGTTTCTGTTATTAAAATATTCAGTTACATTTAAAACATAGGACTGACCATTAATTTTCCACAGTTTCGTTAGTAAAACACTAATTCCAATTTGTTGAAACTTCTCTTTAATTCAATATGTCTTCTGTTGAGCCGTCTAATGAGTAAACGGCGGAGTTTGTTAATTGTTTACTAGTTTTATTTACCTCACCTAAGTTAAATTAAACCGCTATAGTACCTGTACTATAATACAATTAAATACATTCGTATATTCATCGCGGCGAATAAGATTTACGGCGGATATACCGTAGATATGTAGTGACAAAAAATAAATGAGTTTAAAGCGACACCACGTGCGAGTATGTTGTGAGAAATACAATTTTGATTGGAAATTATTGATAAAAATACTCAGCAGTGCGATTCTGTAACCATCTCACCGTGAACACTTAGACACACAACACGACACACAACACAACACAATACACGACTTAATTCCGCCATCACCGTTCCATCATCCGACCACTCGTCGTACGGCGAGTATCCACCCTTACGTTGTTGACACTGCTACGATCCGGACGAAGCGTTTCGCCTCGTCTTTTATACCGCGTACATCGAAGGACTGGAACAGTTTGCCTGCGGCGGTCTTCCCGTCTGATTACAATTTAAGTGTCTTCAAGGCTAGAGTGAATAGGCTAATAATAAACTAGTGCGCTTTACCACCATTGATTGCATCACTGCTTACCATCAGGCGGGATCGCGGTCAAGCACTGGTTTATAACAATTTAAAAAAAAATGTTACCTGCCTACTTTTATCTATACTTACCTATACCTGAGTAAACAATAATTCAGTAGTCCATTATTTTAAGACTGTTTGGAGCACCTATTGTGCAACAAACAAATTAGAAGCACTCAACGAGCATTGAGCAAGCAGGTCACGAGATCCCACTGATGCTCCGACACAATGCCTATGAACCAACAAATACTAATGTGCTATTTACGAATATTGATCACCGAATAATACGAAGCGGAATGTGACAATGTCGATCAATATTCATGATTTGAGAGATCCTGTCCTGCCCAACAAGATAAGTAAGTTGTTAGGTACGTCATAATTGTTTCATTCGGGCATTCCGAAGATGTTACAAGATATTTAATAACAAAATGCCAAAGAAATAATTGCAAATTTGATATAGAACTGGAAACGAAAGACTCAAAACTGCATTTTCGTAAATGTCGAGAAGACGGCTTATTATGGTTTCCGAAATGATTTGATAAACTGATTGCACCGCAGGCTGATTAACAAATGCAATTATACTGTCCTTGTTTCATTTTAAATTAAGTTAGAAATGCCTTAGTAAAACTGAAGTTTAATTAATAAGTCCTCACTTGTAAAAGCAGGATCTACCTTATGTAGGTATACAAAAGGTACCTTCCTGATGAAGTTTCAAGAAACGTCCCAAATCGTCTGCAAGCATTCTTAGCATTCAATTCCTATAGAATCAACAAAAACCTTAAAAGTTGGCTGAGTTAACACCACCCTTAGGAAAACTGTATTTTATTTTTTTTTTCTTATTTTTTTAAGCAACATCACAAACTAATCTTAATCAAACACTTTTCTCCTCCAGGCATGTCTAGAACAAGAAGCCCGCGTAGCAGAGCTGCGCTCCCTTGCTGCCCGAGTAGCTGCCGAGACCGGTTCTCGAGCCCTGCAAACCGATGCCGATGCGTTGGCTCGGCGGCTGCAGCTGGTAGCTGGCGCCGTCCAGGCGCTGGCAGACCTCGGAGAGGCCAGGCAGCTGGCCAGGGCCAAGGCTCAACATGCGAAGGAGAAGCTGTGTGATATGAGACAGGTATGTGAATTTTATTGAATGTACACCTGCACTATTGTAGGAATACGTTCCTATATTCGCTGTTGTTAGCCGATTTATTATCGTCTAGCAATGGTTCGAAGATAATAAAGTAGCGTATGGAAGCGATGGATCTTTTACTAACATGTGTTTTTCTGGTTTATACGTTTTTACACACATTTGCGAACAGCATGTCTTCATTTTTTGGAAAGTTTTGTCTTATGCACTGGGAACATCTAAACATGCCTACCTATTACCTACTACCGATGAGAAGCCGCTTCAGCTTCTCAAATCTATTGCTATTATAAATCAACTTGGTTTTGCGGTTTAGTATAGAATATTTAAATTGCAACAAAATGACTACTCTATTCTTAGCTCTTACTTTCGATAAAGATTTTATTCTTGTAGCTATTTTTAGTTAAGTCTCCCCTCAAGATTTATAGTAAACTTATATCAGTGGCATACATAAACGATAAGGTTCATAAATTAAATTATGATGCACTGTGGCGTGACAACGTCATGATAGATGGCTTACAGATAGACTTGTGATAGATCGATAGGTCATACAAAATAATGTGATAGATGTCAGATAGCCACGTTGGGCTAGTGGTTCACTGATCGCGGATAGTTTTATAGGGATTTTTCTTATTAGAAGCCCAGTCTACCTATTACATGAGTGGAATGTAACTTCTATAAACATCTACCTATTTTTAGGTCATTAAACAGGTGATTATATGTATGTTGATGTAGGTTAGTGTCATCATTGCTAACATGATAACCGACGAAAAATTTTTACGCTAGAGTCATGAGATGAGTAGAATCATGTGCTGGTTCATGAAACAGTTAGCGCGTCCAAATCCTTGCTACCCTAATAGTCTAAATCCCAAACTTTGGGACAAAAGAAAGGGTGTTTTTTAAAGTTGTTCAGAAATCTTTTCATTTGTACAACTTACCTTGATACCTTAACAAGGACCCCGTTATAATTCCGATCAGCATACTGCAACGTTACCTAAACGGCGTGCATTCGGCCCATATTCGCTACCAACACGATCTAACGGATAAAGTCGAGTGCTTTCTTGAATTTATTATGAACATAACGGCAGTATTGATTGCTATGTACTTTGTACCAATCATAACACTGCGATACGTTATTGATTTGTTATTAAATGCTTAAGTTTAAATTATAGAATCGATAAAATACAGACGATCTTGGGTTCCATCTTGACAAATGGACAAAAGGGGTTACGAATAGCTGTTAGCATAAATATAATCAACCGATAATGTTCCCACTGCTAGGACACAAGCCTTCTCTTTGTGAGAGAGAATGGGTCATAATCCACCAAGCGGGTCCAGAACGGGCAATAGATGTTAGCTGCTAGCAAAAGAAAAATATTGAACTGTAAATATTGAAGACCATTTTGAGCTCAGAACCTCATTGTATTAATATTATGGAGATGATAATCATATCTTTAAATGTATTCAAGTAAGCTGACCATAAGAAAGATAGCTCAGGAAAATATAAACAGTGCACAAAAAAAAATCTTTTGCAGATAACATTAGACATTTGAGTCAATGACCGACTGAAATTCAAATGGTCGCGCCTTATTGATAAATTGTAGCTTGTACAAGAAATCAATTGTCACGCACGGCCGCCTAGATTCACAACCAATTGATCACGAGACAGCGTATTGCTTTGGAAATCAGTTTCTTTCGCAGATTTTGATTAATTTTATCATAAATTGCTTCTTATAAACACCGTGCAATTTTGATCGTCTTCAAAGACAGCCCACTTCATCTATCCAATGGCTAACAAACATTAGTAAAACACTGGCTCTTAAAACACTGATGAATTGTAATTAAATTATCTTTTACCTTTACAGGACCTAACCCCAGTACATGAAGATGGTGAAATAGTAGAAGACAAATTGATCGCGCTTCGTGATAACCTAATAGCTCTCGGTAAGAGCGAAGCTGACATCGCCCCCGCGAAGGCCGAACTCCCGGACATCGACCGAGACGTTTCAGACGAACACTCGATAGTCAGGATCCTCGAACTATGGCAGGCCATGTTTAGAGATACTTTCCTCCATTACCACCGGTTATCTACCGCTTTAGTCAGGTCTGGAGACGCAGCCACAGCGCTAAGACTATGGCACGAATATTTAATAGATCTGCAATCTTTCTTATCTGGCTCAGTACCGGCAGATTACGAAAACCTCACAGAGCATAGAAGACTCTGCAGGGTGCACAAGAACCTTCTAGCATCTCAGAGGTCAGTTCTGATGAACGAGAACAGAGAAACAAGGAATAGGGACTTAGCTGACAAGTTTGACACGCTGACGAACCTGCACAATGAAACATTAGCCAGAATCGTTGAAAGACACGATGAAGTATGTACAAGGATCGCCGCGTGGGATGACTACAGAGAAGTGTACACAGAGTTGCTCAGGTGGCTCAAAGATATGGAACGTGAAAAGGAAAAGCTCCAACTCAGATATGTTCACATTAAGAGGGTACAAAAAATACTGGCCAAGATACAGAATCTCTCAGACAAGGTTCCTGAAGGCAGGAGACAATCTGACAAATTGCTAAAGGATCTAAAGAAAGTTCTCGAATTTACTGAGGAAGCCTATGGTGCATCTGTAAGGATGGAATACGCAGGTATGGTCAAGAGAGTTGACAACTTACAGGCAAGTCTCGACACCTGGAGAGATTTCCTCAACAGGATACTCGGATTAATCAATGAATACGAAAATCTGTCAAACAATGAACTACACAAACTATACTCAAAGACTCAAGACGAGATCATGTCGTACTCAGACGAGGATAAATTATCAAGGCCTCAACTTAAGAAGGCAATTGACAGGTACTCGGAATTAAGAACACAGATTGTGAAGACAGAAAGTCAAATTGAAGCCCTCAGCGTAATTCAAGAACAACTGAAAGAATGCCTGAGTCCTCAGGACATTAGGTTAGTGAACCAGAGGGTGTGGCAGCTACGACAACAGCGCGCCGACCTTGAACATCAACTGTCTATTATCATCCACCGCCTACAGGAGAGGTTAGAAGTCTATACAATATTCGAGTCGCGTGTCACACGATTTGTTGAATGGATCAGCACACTCGAAACACGCCTCGAAGCTTCAAGCCAAAGCACGGAAATCGGAGCTATTGACCCTCAGGATCTCATCAGGAGGATAAATTCCGAAGTCCAAACCGAAACCGCCTTGAAAGAACGAGAATTCGAATGGCTTACTGAAACTGGCTCCACCCTCGTCGACCTATCTAAGAAAGATGAAAAGTCGTACAGTAAAAATACATCTAAACAACTGAAGGACATACAAGAACGTTGGCATAAAATTCAAGAGACCGGAAGGTCGAGAATAGCAAAGATCAACGAACTCCTGGAAACGATATCTCAGCTAGAAGAACGGCTTACTGAAATTAGATTAAAACTACATTCCATAGAAACTAACTTATCCACGTCTGTTGTATTAGAATACCTAACGACGAAGGTTGTTGACGAGAAATTCAAGGATCGGGATGATATCCATAAAAACATAGAAAACGAAAGTGGTGAAGTAGGAGAGACTCTAAATCTCTGCGAGCTCGTGTTTAACGATCCTGATGTCCTCAAAGGCAACTTTGACCTCCGCAACCTTCACACCGGCGTAGACATCGTCGAAAAGAAATGGAAGAACATCTGCGAAATGTCCGAATCACGAAAGAACGCTCTCAAAGAAATCCGCAAATCCGCTGAACTGGCCAACTCATTACTACCTAAAGTTGAGAAGAAACTCGACTCAATAGAAAGAAGAGTGGAAAAGATTGAGACTAGGAAGCAACGTGGGGAGCCGGAAGACGAGAGTGTGTCTAAAACTGTGATTAATGACTTGGAGAGTATAGAGGGAGATGTGAAGAGATTAGAAGATGCTTACAGCAGGATAGCATCAGCCCGTAGCGTGGAGTTACGCGGGGCTGGTGCAGATGAGGCTGCAAGGTTGAGAGCCGCTGTGCGGCGCTGGCAACAGCTACGCGGCCGCGTGGACGCTGCCGGCGCGGACGTGCACAGGCAGTTCGTGGCGGCGCACGGGAAAGCTGTAGTAGCGCTCGCTGAAGCTGATGTAAGATTGACGAGAGCACTGCATCTAGCGCCCACGCCGCTCGACAAAGTCAGCACTTTGAAAGAACTTGATGTGAGTATTTTAAATATCTCTTTAAATATACATACTTGTACACTCTTAATGTACATAGCACTGTCTACAATAATATCACATTGTCAAAAGTTAGCGACTACCTAAAATCACTTACATGAAATAAATGTCGACCAAGTTTTCGTCGTAAAAATGTATATTCTTAAAAAATACATTTCACTAGAAATCAGAAAGCCTCAGAAGTCTCTTGACAGGATACATTTAAAATTCTTGCTAAATGTAAATTCTGTACCATAGACCCATACTTTTAAAACGTTCATGTATTTTAACTGTTTCTCCTGTCTCCAGGGCGTCGAACAAGAACTGCTAGAATGCCAAGCACTAGTAGAAGACGCAAACCGACTAGCGACCGCAGTGTCCACAGTGTCGGGAGTGTCAGACATGATGTCCGAGTACCGCGCTCTGTTTGCAGACGTACGAACACGGCTTGACCTGGCAAGAGCTGAGGTCATCGGCGATGTAGATTCTGCTGTACAGGTAAGGAGTCTGATGATAACTAGGCCAACGAGATCTAGGCTAGGCTTTCTTAGGCCCACTTTACATCACAAACTAACTACTGAATGCGTTTATCGCTCAACATTAAAACATCAATATCTCTCTGTCATAGAAATGATGTTTTGAATTCGTTTTGTGCTAAATGTTTTTAGTGATGTGTGGTGCACGCGGGCCATAGTTTGCTAATATAATAGTAAACGCAGTGGTTGGTGAGCATATCTAATTTCGGGTGAGCCACCATACTTCTCCGCGATTCTTGTCAAAATATTTAGAGACCCCTTTCGATATAACTAGTAAAACTTCTCGGACAAACTAAATATCTATCACATCTCTGAAATTACGCCGATGAATTAAAAAAAACCCTGCATTCATTTCTCAGTCGTTAATATCAACTTATTCAAGACCAATGTGATTGAAATTCTCTGCAATTGGCTCGTTTGCTCTGCTGGTGATAGAGCCATATGTGAGATTATTAGCTCTAGCTGTGATCAGCGATAGGTTGTAATTGCAAACAAATGTAAACACTAATATGACTTTTTTTACACAGGTGGACACCCTCAAATGGGAAACAGACGCTGCCCTCCAGGTAGACACCCTCACGTCAAAGGAGACCTACCGAGCTGAACTAGCAACCGCTGTCAAAGAGACCTCGGAGGCTTTAGAGGCCCTCCGCCTGTCCTTGGACTCACAACCCAACGAGAAGGCGAGCAGTGATGAACTTGCCACTGCCGCCAAAGATATAGCCAAAGCTGGTGCCAAACCTGGACAAACACTGGAGCTGGCCAAACATTTGTCTGAACTCCTTCTGACAGAATGTGATGCGACGGAAGACGAGGCCTTGCTCAAGGAAGTAGAATCTCTATCTCTGACCTATGAAGACTTACTCAGTCAAGCGAAGAAACGGGAACTCCAAATTAATAACTTGAGGTGAGTTTCAATTCAATGCTCAGAATGCACGGAATTATAGATCTTGGCCATCTGTAATTATGTGCAATTTTGGCATCTGGTGTAATTTGATATGTAAGATTTGAATCTAACGGTTTTTTCGGACATTTCATGTAGATGATGGTGTATAGAACGAACACTAAATGCTTTTGTGTGATCAAGTTTTTCTTCAGCTGCGAAACTTTCTGACTTTTTGTGTCGTTGAATCTACTTTTCAAAGTTTTTGGCCATTGCAATCAAAAAACTATTTCTCTTCTAAATTTTTCAACAAATTCTTTGCTTGAAATGTTCCAACTATCTTCTACAATTAAAAAAAAAATGTTATTGAACTATCTATGCAGTTTTTCTTATTTTTGGTAGTACATATAGCACTGCTACTTTTTCTTCTTAATGCAAACAAAATGAAACATTTTATTAGTGACCCTGCTCAGTGTCTTGCCTTTCCCTCTTTTTCATGAATGCATTAGAATGCCATCTTCTACATATTTCCCTTGCATATTTGAGATGGTCCTTGCAGTCTTTATTCCTGCATTATTATTTTATTTGTCTATTCTGTGTACAGCCCCTTAGCAATTGTGTCACTATATGAAATGTCCCTCTATTTGAAGTCTTCAATGTTGTTATTTGATGATTGTTATATGGTAGCACTTATAGCACTGTTTGGCAACTGGTGACGGGGCTTAAAGCTGTTATAAAACAGTGGATACTATATCGGTGACGTACAGTTGGCTACACAGTCCAAAATATAAATTATGGAAAGAAGGACCAAAAATATTAGAATGAAAAGTTGAAAGAACACTTTAGTATGAATTTGTGTGGCTAACTGTACA
>VKGM01008445.1:4809-16322 GCA_007844875.1 Busseola fusca | reverse complement strand
AATGTCTGGAATACATCTGGCTATGACGATCTTAATAACTTATCTCAAGCCATAAAAAGGCATCAAAATTCACAAAAACACTTGAGTGCCGTTATATCATTTTGTAATTTTGGTAGAAATCGTATCGAATCTTCGCTTTCTCGTCAGTTAGCCGACGAGATATCAAAACATAATTCGAAGAATCTGGAGATGTGGATCACAAAATTGTAAGTAAGTAAAAAGTAAGAAAATTTATCATGGGCTTGCCTTATCGTTGGACCCTAGGCACGCCACTGGATTTAAGTATAACAGTTGGTATATCGTATTAATTGATTATAATAAATTCAGCGTCAATTTCAACTGTAACCAAGCACAATGTACATTATTGTACTTTTATTACAAAGTGTACCCTAAAAACAACCTTTTTAGGGTTCCGTAGTCAACTAGGAACCCTTATAGTTTCGCCATGTCTGTCTGTCTGTCTGTCCTTATCCTGTCTGCCTGTCGTATTTTTAGACAATGTTAATATTTTCGGAAATAATCGCTCCAAAAGTAAAAAAAAAATATGTCACCCCCTCCATATAAACTTTCTAGGAAAATTATTTTGAACTTGATGGGTTGAACAGTTTTTGAAAAATTATACAAAATAATTTCTTAACTAATTTTACCCGTATATGCAAGCATTTTTCTTGTCTTAGTTTACATATTTTATTATCCTGAAGGTATCTTCTTTCAAATAAAAAAATCGCAATCCAAAATTACAATTAAATAGTCTAGTTTGTATAAATTAGTAACCCAATTTCCCGAGAGATGGCGCTGTACTTTGCGCGTCTTCGTTTACCTTTAAACGAGCAATTCTTGTATATGTATAGGTATATATATTCACAGGATCTCGGAAACGGCTTCAACGATTTCGATGATATTTTTTATGTAACTGGTTTCGGGGACGATAAATCAATCAATATAGCTCTGCTTTTTCAGGCAATGAAAATAAGTTACAGAATAAATTTCGAAATCTTGTTGTAAGTTATGATGGCTCAATGGTAAGTGTGGCGGTCTTGAATCTAGAGGAGCCGGGTACAACATCCAGGTACTCGTTAAGTAGAGAAACTCATTGTGATGGACGGGAATCTACGGAACCCTACACTGAGCGTGGCCCGACAAGCTCTTGGCCGGTTTTTTTTTTTTTATTTCTGTCTAATACTATCGCGAATGGTCTATCATAATTAATTAATTTAACTTTACCAATACTTGGTAGGGGAGCCAAGAGGGTTTTTGGGCCTTGTTTACGTCGTGACACTATTATATTCAAGGTTTTATTGTAACTACGAATCTGTGCACTCGGTATCATTACCGATGTTGACCTTAATTCTTTATAATAGTTTGTTTAAATAAGCTTAGGCTTAACACTTCTACTCAAGCCGCCAGCGCTGCGAGATACCGGTGGAATCTTGTGTAAATCTGCCCAGGGGCTCTTATCTAAACTTTTCAAATTTTTCGTGGTCTCTACTTATACACCTACTCAGCGATCACCCTTTCGCCCTGAATATGTTTGCTCAAAAACCCTCTGAGCTCCCCTACCAACTTCAAAACTTCTAATCTATAATATAAACATGAATCGCCAAATTTCTTGCTAAGCACAAATCTCATGAACAGCTGAACCGATTTCGCTAATTTTTAAAATTTTTTGAATATTCCTAGAAGTGCGAGGATGATTCTTACGGGGAGAAAAATATTAAAAAAACGCCTTCCTATTACTTTTGTCAGGACGAAGTCTGTCGGGGCAGCTAGATTTAAATATAATTAAGACGTCTTACTGTCCTACAATTACCATACCGTGTGATCTGCCGCCTGTGATACAGATTTATAAAAATTGTTATGTTCCAAAAAAATATTGTGAAATCAGAAATACTTTATTTCTTTTAAAAGAGTTGGTAAGTATACATACCGCGGCCCTTCAATATAAGATGAGGCGAGGCGAGCGGTGTGAGAGCTAGCACATCGAGCAGGTCTGCCTGGTTGAGTCCCGCTCTATCGGCTAAGGCGAGTCCTTCAGCCAGCGCGGCCAGGGACACGCCGCCCACGACCTGTAGCACGGAGTTCATCTTCGAAGCGTTGCCGATGTCACCTGGGAATGGGGATGCGTGTTGAATGACGATTTTGTAGAAGGACATAAGCTTTATAAAAATAGTATAGGAGAATATTTGGGCTAGATAAACCTTTTTTATCAAAGATAGAGAAAGGCAGATACAATAGAAGATTTTTTGGCGCGTGTCCAAAATTAGTATTACGGCCGCCATCTTGTTTCCAATGAATCAATCAATCAACTCGGCCTATTGCTGTCTACTGGTAGACGTGGACCTCTTCCATGCAGCGCTACAACCCCCTATCCTCTGACTTCCAGATCCAGTCTGTCCCAGCCACCTCCTAAAGGTCAAAAGGTCATCGGGTGTCGGAACTCTTATTTACCGGATATTTTATTTTCTAATTTTCTTTTCTCCAAAGAATCTAAGTATAACCCCGCTAAATAGCGCGCTGAGCGACTCTAAATTTGCAGACTAGACCGATTGTCACTATCCACAAAATGTGTTTTCAATTCATTTCACTAAAGATTTGCATGTTTACCAACACCACCCTGACCATGTCATTGGGCCTCGAAAAGGAACTTGTGGTAGTGTAAGTGAATGGAAGAAGAGAAGGGTTTTCCCTGCTATGGGACACTAAGGCTAATATAAACATTACAACAGGTTGCTTTAGTTCAGTGTGTGTTCGTGAATGCCATCTCCATTGTAGATGTTTATTAAATAGCTACTATTTCTGCCACCAAGTTCCAGTTTGAAGGGTATGGTTACCGGACAAATTATAGACACAAATAAAACTCTGAAAAGTTCGGCTGTCAATGAGCAAACAATGCCGTCGGTATATGGATGACTTTTTGATCATATAAAACCTTCATTTAAAAGCTGGAGAGAGCGCGTTTCTTCTTAAAATCAGCATATCACGCTTACTTATATAGCAATCGGTATTCGCTGGTCATCTCTTAGTTGACACAGCTTAGTTTTCGTTTTCTATAACGGACACTTTTACGTGCACGTCTTTCTACGTCCTTCTCACGTGGATAATTTCATCGTAAATAATGCAATCAAATATTTAGTAACAATTTTATGATTAAAAAGAGTGTCCGTGGAGTTTCTTGCCCGTTCTTCTCCATAGAGACCTACGCTTTGGAATGGGCAACTAGATTCATCTTTCTGACTGACTGACCCTTTGACAATTCAATTGTGTCTGTAATTGGTTTATTTGAAATAAATGCTTTGCGTTTGAGTTTGCTTTCTTCCTGTAAAAAACTCGAAATATTATTGGTTAGTGAATGAGTGCTTCAACATGAATGTTAGAAATGATGGAATTGCAGTAGGTGAACTATTCTCTAGGTGTCGTAAAAGCAACTCAGGTGGTATGGTAGTGACAAAGTGTGGTCATCTCTTTGCTAAGCATGGTGATAATCAAAAACTGATTTTAGTAGCAAGCATTTACAGTCTAAAATTCTATGAAGAACATGCATAGAAACCTTCACCAAAATAATTGAAAATGAAGTGTATGTATGTGCTGGTTAATTAATAATGATCAACTTATTTCTATAAAGGATGCTCAGATTAAGACGTTGACAGTTAACAAAATATAAAACCGAAGTTATAACAGAAAATAAAACAAAAATGCACAAAGAGAATAAACAAATAATAAGGCCGCGATGTCTTCATTATCATCATCTAAATGAATAAACAACATTTCAATGAAAATAACACTCCCGTATTTTAAAATTATAATTTACCAACTTCTTGGATATGGCAATTTAAGTCCAGAAGGCAGATATATAACAGCACACAGTTCACGGTGGACCTCCTTGTTTATATCACAAAGAAGGAAGTCCAGTGAGGATGTTCACTAAACTTACTCCGTCTATCTCACTATTGTTCATTCAATAAAGTTTACATGTCTTATCTGCATTATGGTAACTTATTTTGAGAGACAATGACTAGACTGACTGAGAATGACTAGATAATGACACAACATTAATAACCTGACAAGCATAGGCAGCTTTTAAGTACTGAACTCTATTTCCTGGTTTATATTTCAAGTCGTATATAAGAGAATTTATTTCGCAAATAGTTATTTTTCTCCTTCTTTCCAGAGCTATCCTACCACAGCGCGGGCCTTAAAAAAACATAAATGTCAACGTCCAAGGTTCTGTACATCCGCAACCGGAGCAGCTGACTACTACCAAGGTAGAAGGAGTTCTTGCTCATGGCCTTGAAGCACGACTGGCAGTCGTCGAACAGCGAACGGTCTCCCGCGGCCAGGATGATGAGCGTGCCTTCCTCTGCTTGCGTTTTTGAACCTTGGATCTGGAAATGAGATAGAGAAGTTATTAGTACAACAGAAAAAAATTGGTTGTCTGTTTGTCGGTTTACGCACGATAGTTTTACGTGATAACGTCATACGAAAACGTTGATGAATAGATTGTGTGCTGCCGCTGTCTCTCTTATACTCGGACGCATCGACCGATGGAATGGAAGAGAGATAGCTCTCTATTACTTGTTCCGCGCTCTCGCTTACACGCTCTGCTCAGGCGGAAGGCGACAATGAGTCATGCTTTTTCATGAGTGCAGCCAGCGATCATTGATTTATAAGACGTTAGTAAAATATACTTATACGCGTCGAATTGCGAACGTCCTCCTTTTCTTCGTCGGTTAAAAAGTGCTCGGTTATTTATAACTAACATAATCAATCATCATGTTGCAGTAAATGTGGACGAAGGCGAAGTAAATATTGTTGTGGTAGTTTAAAGATTATGCTCAAATGAGAGGCAGCAGGACCCACATTCTACATGTTATTGCATTATACTGCTGTCATCATTTCTTAGATTATACATTCATAGACGATAAAGATTATTGATTGAACATTCAGTTGTGCTGCTGAGGAGTTCATTGCACCACTTCTTCCCAGTGAAAGCACTAGGAAGTGAAAAATGCAATATGCACAATCAAAAGTCGAGAATCAGCTCCTTTAGAACGTCAAAATACGGTACCCCAAAACACCCAGTTTTGGGGTACCGTCTTTTGTAATTTTGACTGTCTGAAGGAGCTGATTCTCGACTTTTGATTTTGATTGTGCATATTGCCCCAGGATCTTGGAGTGAAGTGACCATTTGCAGCAATGAATGCAATAAGAAACCTTCATAAATGATTATGTTTTTCTATTAAGCTAATAATAAACCAAGGTGGTTGGTTGAGCAGGCCTGCGGGCGGTGAGCAATGGGTAGTTCGCCGCCCGGTAAGGACCAGGCCCGGGTTAACGGCGCGTCGTGTTCCGCGCGCGCCTCAAAGAGATGCAGTCAGCATAGCGTGGGGTCCCTCATAAGGATCGATGCCAGCCCCAGGGCCGTGGAGCGTTAGACAACAAACACAGTTACCGGGGTCCCTGGGGCGCATAGGCTGGTGAAGGAACAGGGAAGGGTTTTAGTCAGTAAAAGTCTGACACGCCCTTCCGCTCCGCCCAGAACGGGAGAGGTCATTTGATGATTTCCCACCCAAAAAAAGCGGGGGTCCCATACAACAGACGAGAAAAAGAAAAGTGGTTGGTTGAAGACGACGTCTCACACAGAGCAACTGCCGTCAAACTAAATGAAAAGGTTTCAACTAAATACTTTATTTTCTTCTTTTTTTTATTTTTAATTGTTACTGCGGTAGAATTAAAAGTGTAAAGGTCGTGTCCGAAGTCAAGATTCAATTAATTGTAACAATAAAAGTTTCATGGTAGCACTGAAACGTAATGAAAGACATCAACTGTGGTACGTTTTGAGTACTTATAACATAAAGTGGACTGCCCGTGACACGTAACTTTCCTCTTTCTTATGCTAGCTTCAAATAACAATTATTTCAAAGGTTTTTTTTAACTAGCAATCTTGTGTTCTATTGGTACAGTAGGCCAATTAGTTACAGATTTCTGTGAAGAAGTAAGATCACTGTTTGTGTACATAAAACTTCCCTGCCATCTTTACCCAACGAAAAGAGAATCTTTGGAGTCCCAAGAACTTACGCCTAGTTTAGGAGTCACAGCATTTTTTTGACCTTTAAAAGCTGGTTTTTACAACGCCAGATAATTTTATCCAGGGAATAATTTCGTATTTTTGACAGTATTTCTAAGTAAAAACTGTTAGACGGCGACTTTATTCTAGGAATAAAAAAAACGAGTGTTCGTGAGTGTGTATGACCACACGACTGAAGTGAAACTACTTTCTTTATAAGAGGAAAAAAAAAAGGAAATATGGCGTGCACTGCTGTCTCTTACTTATATCCCCCACTCAATTCCCGTTCGCCTTTTCGTAACGCGTTCGCCAGCTTACTCCCCAAGTCAAGCGTGCGTAAAGAAGTTTCACTTCAAAAGTGTCTGTTCTTTGAAGAAAACGTCCAAGTCCCTTATGTTTTCAGTCATAAGGATATTGTGGAAAAGCTTTTCGGAGATTTTTTTTAATATTTTTTTCAGTCGCTATCTACATTGAACATGAAGTAGGAACTTTTTAACCCAGGACAATCAACTTTACTCAGCACAGACTGAAATGCTTCCTTACCTGAGCTTCCAGATATCGTCCGCCCTTCCCGCTAATAGCCTCGACGATGTCATGCGACGTGTCGGAGTCTATCGACGTCATCTCGACGTAGCCCTTCGACTCCAGCGAGGGGCAGTGCAGCACACCGCAGTTGCCGAACACCATCTAGATATTTACACACAAATTAGCAAATAAAAGATTATAATTATTGGGGGCTGACGTGAAATCCTGGCTGCAGTGACGAAAAATTTTAAAGAAAATCCTTTGGGCATATGATGAGAAGGGAGGTCACATTTATATTTTTGACGGCACGGTTGGCGTAGTGGTTAACACGGTGCTCGCACGAAACAAATACCTATTTGTAAATGACCTACAGGCAGTAGTTCCGGATCTGGCTGTTTGTGTATGTGGGTTTAAATGTTTGTAAACGCACCCACGATACAGGAGATACTGTTAGAGTGTGAAAACTTATTAAAAAAAAAGTCTTCACTTTTTTAGTAAACGTATGTGACATTTACTGTGATGGGATGGAGAGGGAGAGGAAGAACAAAGAAAAGATTAATGAATTACGTGAGGGATGTTATAAAAAGTGACTGATGGAGTGGCAGCTGACAGGGATAAGACTGGAAGAACTTTGGACAAGAGCATTGATTATGAAATTATAAAGTTAGTAGGCTGTTTGGCATACATACAAAATTACAATAGACTGGGTACATGTCTGGTGTTTGTCCTACAATTTTTAATATCTCGAAATAAGAAAATACTTAATTGTGTGTCCATTGTGTGGCTGACTGAAGGACCTTCGAAAAAGTTGGATCTAGGAACACTACAGCTTTTCATTTTACAATTAGTCATCTTCTACGTATCAAAATCAACCACCCAAGTAGAGTTACAAAAGTTAAGAGCCGAGTTGAAATTACTAATTTCCTGGTTAAAGTTCAAGAACACACAATCTTGCCCTTTAATAACCATATTTCAGACACATATTCCCGTGGGCAGAACCTTTATTTCGCTTTCAGATTATCGGACATTTTCTTTCTTCAGACTAGTGCTCCGGTTAACCTTTCCGGTTTACGAGTGCGTGCAACATATATGGCATGAACCGTAAAACCGTTGCTACGGAACACAATGGGACGTAAGGCATTTTATTTAACACAAGAACTGTCCCATTGTCGAGTAATCCTTACAACAGAGATACTATGTGCACGGTTTCACGGATGTTTTAGAAAATATGTTTCATAATATCATAAGCCTAACCTTGTCCCAACTATGTTGGGGTCGGTTTCCAGTTTAACCGGATTTAGCTGAATACCAGTATTTTATAGGGAGCGACTGCCTATCTGACCTCCACAATCCAGTTACTGGATAATACGATACCCCTTGGTAAGATTGGTGGTTAGACTTCTGACGACCCCGTAACGACTGTCAAAGATCTACGAATGACAGCCGGGACTAACTGCTTAACGTGCTTTCCGAGGCACGGAGGCGGTATGTAAAGATGGTCACCCATTCATAGACCAAGCGCGGCAAGTTTTTGATCGATCGCCCGTTCGTGGTATCGTTGTGGTTGTTATTATTTAGTCCGTGTTTATCTATACAATAGTAGTTTGTGACGTGGAAGGGATTAATCTCTAAATCTACTGAGTCGATTTTGAATATTATTAAAGCAATAGAAAGCCGCGGTATTTATGAGTGTCATAGGCTGTATGTATACTAATCCGATTTCATTATAAAAATGTTTACCGCCCAACAAAGAGGGGACGGGTCAGATGGTTTTAGGGTTTTATAGGCTTTACGTAAGATTTCTTTTGAGATTAACAATCTTACCAAACCAAACCATACTCAATTATGTTTGTGTAAAAAAAAATTATACTTAGAAGTTTAACCCACGGGTACTAAAAGACACTCCCAGGTAATACCATAATTTTTACAACAAGCTCACAAGTTAGTTCACCTCAATGTGGAATATTTCTCGTCCCAAACTTCACGGTAACAAAACATTCGACCACGCATTTGAGCAATCCCTTCCGTCTCAGTTCCCTGGTCAGCCTTCCGTAACGCATAAAGATCTCCAGTAAAGGTCGGATCAGGGTCGCGACCCTGACTCCCACCTAACCTTTGTGCCAACAAATCTATCTACCCGTAAAATCAGATTTTATTTATATTAAGTATATCATTAGGATTTCTTTTCGGGATCTGCAACTGGAATAAAAACTTACCTTTATGAGTGCTTATTTATAGAACTCGTCCAGTACCTATAGACATTTTGCTGTCCGTAATTATATGTAAGTATATAAGCAATTGCCTAATACATCCTTTCGATCATTATATTCAGACTAATAAGACTTAGAGTAGGCTCTGTGGCAGTATAATGCCATAAAACGCAATCGTTTGGCGTAATCTCGTTATTTACTCGCCTATAATCAGCAGAAGCGTATAACTGATCAATCAAACAGTGTCAATAACTAATCCCAAGCCCATCTAGCACCATTTTTCTCGCAACCGTGAAACACACTTTTCGTGTCAAACATCACTCTTCTCATTTTAGAAATTTCTCCTTTCTTGTATTTCGAAGTCAAAATTGTCTCTGCTTATTACCTCTTTAGCTGCTTGAGGGTCTGCGACGCAAGAGAAGGTGATGTCTGCCTCCTCCAACACGTCGCAAGGTGTCACCGCCAACGTCGCGCCCACCTTCTCGAAGTCTTTGCACTGGAGACAATAAATAAAACACATTGAAATACATTTCATCATTAAATTAGTTTTCTTCTTCGATCAAAAATGTACCTTTTAATCATTTGGCTGTTTGTTCTAAAATAATGATTTTATAAAGAGCCACCGTCAAACACATCTCTTTACAACCTAAATAACTAGTAAGTGATAAAAAAATGATATTCATAGTTTCATTTTCATCAATTAAATTAATCGCAGTTTTAAAAATAAAACAAAACAATTTCCCTCCATAAAAATTCATACTCCTAGCGCCATCTACCATCAGAAATTGAACTTAAATCGTTTGCTCATCGCTACTAGATGTCGCTGTACGTCGGCGAGCCGGTACCTAAACTCAATCAATATCCGCGCCACGCCATCGCCACCGACCGGGCCGCGTCAACGACCGCGGCGCGCAATGGCCGACGACGCCACGCGCCGCCATTTTGACGGCGATAACGGCGCCTCTCTAGTCACCAAGCACGCAGCGACACCGGCGAATACCGTGACGAGTGTAAAACGAAAGTCTCGGCCGATTCATTCTATAAACACGACACTGTGTCCGTTTGATGAGTTACTGGAAAACGGAGAACGCATCGATGCCTTTCTAGCAAAAGCAAATCTGCGGCTTATCTTTTTTGCAGTATTTGCAAATTTTTAGCAACAATTGATAATGCAATTTCAGTACTTTATATCGTATTCATTATTTGTTTAGGGAAAAAAGTCTGGCAACAGTGCTTTGTTGCGGCGATGCTCTTTTATTTTTAGATGACTCCCAGGGCATTGACAAAAAGCTTATAAAAATAGTTTACAATATTTAGGTTGTGACATTTCGAAAAAGGTCAGGTACTCAGTCTGCGCCCACATTAAAATGTAGTAGCTATTTATTCAGAATGGAACGTAAATACATATTTACATATAGTTAAAGAAAAAGGGCAGACAAAAGTGCCTGTCTTAGAATTCCACCTTCAATGAACAAAAGGCATTGAATTTAATATTGATTTTTACTACAGACAGATCGAACAGGTAAACAAAATATTATAAGACGTGACACTGGTGTCATAAGAGTCACAACATCGATACCCAAATTCAATATTATGTTTATGACTATCATTAATGTCAAGTGTTTATAATAAAATGTTCGCAAAGGTATTGATGGTTCGCGACAAACAACTGTAGCTACGAAGGTCAATATCAATATTTGTACAGATGGCGCCAGTTTCGCATCCTAGCTACACACACTACTTATTATAGGATATCAACTACACAGGCAGATATCTATACGACCTACATACATAGTAGAAAATGTTCCTTCCCAAAATGTACTGCAGTTATAATATTTTTTAATAACGTCAATATTTTTCAATTACCTATACAATGAACAGGCACCTTTTGGGCACGTTCGTTCCATCACAAACCTCATCAATCGCATTTCTACCAGGCGTGATCGAGATCAAGAGCGAGATGTGATCGAGCGAGATATGTGAAGGACATCTACCACCCAAAATATATGTAAATTACATCAAATATCACTTGCTATTTCTTAGCGTTAAAAGCAATCATAACAAAAGATGCTATGTTTTATGGAACATCCGCTTCGCAGCAACATTCTCTTTCGCGATCGTTTAATAAATATTGAGATGATAGTGGGTTTGGCACCAGTGCAGCACTTGGCTTCATAATCTGAATCACAGGGCATCTGTTAACGGAAATATCTCTTGCATCTGCTGTAGCTTTTATGTAAACTGTTTCGTTTATTTTCGGGGTCCTTAGACGTCTTATGGGTGTATTGTGCGTGCAAACTGTACTTGGCTGGTCGACGGGCATTATTCCCATAAAGGCGTCATTCACAGTTGTTGCTGTAGCGCCGAGCGCTGGCATTTTAAAGTGGTATTTCAACAATTTCCTTCGAGCCTCACTCGTTATTACTTTAGTGCATTTGTACCGTATTGGTGCAACGTACACTAACGTGTTGAACTAAAAGATAAGAGAGTGCATTCGTGATAAGATAATAAGGACCTGTGGCACTTTCAACAGATGTCAATTTAAAACAGAAAGTAAAAAATGGCCCCGATTCTCTTGTTCACAAATTAAACTAAATTTAAGTTCAGTGCATCTTTTTCTTTCTATTTCATTATGAAAAGGACAGAAGATATAATATTAGTTTAGTCCCGTCAAGTTAAGATACTCCATAGACAGTTTAGACGTGATTAAAAAC
>VKGM01008444.1:0-10721 GCA_007844875.1 Busseola fusca | reverse complement strand
CGACATTCGTACGCTCAACCAAAGCCTCCCTTTCGTACTGGATTAGTTCCCTACTAGCCCGTGCACACGGCAGGTATCTCTCTACAACTGTGCTGTCATCCGCATACCCAAAGATTCCGGGCCTCAGCAGATCGTTGATATGCAGCAGGAAGAGAGTTGCAGAGAGAACAGACCCCTGAGGAACACCGGCGTTAGTCGACATGGGCTCCGATGAGCAACCGTCGACAACAACCCGGAGAGACCGTTCACTCAGGAAGTCTTTTACCCAGCCAGTCAGGCCAGGGGAAATGCCGTACGCTGGGGAAACTCTTAAGTGAGGACACTTATTGTGACGGACGGAAAACTACGGAACCCTACACTGAGCGTGGCCCGACACGCTCTTGTTTTTAATGTTATAAACTAGTGCTTGACCGCGATCCCGCCTGATGGTAAGCAAAGATGCAATCGTTGATGGTAAAGCGCAATAGTTTATTATGAGTTTTTTGTGTATTTATTTTGTTTTTTATTTTTTTAGGATTGTCGAAACGACAGCTTGGATTATGCAACAAGGGGAGTAATTAGAGAATTAGTTATCAGTCTTATGTGGTAGGTAATCACTAATCAAGCGTGGTGAAAAGTTATAGCCCACTCCGATTGATTGTTTGTCAATCCCTGTTGAGTAGTAAGTGTTTAGAAATCCATACATAACCACATCATTAAATAGTTGAAGCCTGTAATATGGGCGATACTTCTGAAACGCTTGAACACGGGTGGCAGTTGTTTCAGCTGTGTTAATTACTGTTCACTGATCAGTTTATTAAACCGCAGTCGCCGCGAAGCCCGACAGTTGACAAGCGTCATGTAGCACGTTATTGTTTACTGCTGTACTAGCCTGGAGTAGTAGATTTTACTGATTCGTGACAGTGAATTGTAGCGGTATATCTAACTCCTATTTTCATTGTTGGAGGTTTCTGGCTCATCACCAAACCAAACCATCAATGAATTACATTTCGTCCGCTTCGATTTTCAATTAACACGAACCTCACACCTCACAGTCGGTCGATTAATAGTTCCATCAATTAGCACTATTATAAGAGGTGTTAAATTAACATAGTTATTATAAATAATGAACTCACCGGGTGTGCTGACTTAGTCTTCCTGTGCCCACGACTTTATCACACAACACACACTACATTGAACGTACAGTATGATCTTAGACACAGATCATTCGTGATGAACTATCCTTGGACCACAAACTAGAAATGTTAACATTATGTTTTAAAGTTTCATTAGAATAATTTTCTTAAATGCACTTGCTACTGAACCAAATAATATAATATTAACAACTAACAAAAATATTATGAGGCCAATCTCTAGGACTTCTGAAAAGGACTACACCTACTTCTAATAAACTACGTAAGTACATAGTAACCTACCCAATAGAACAGAGGCTATGTGTCAATCCTGAAATAATTATGAATAAAGTGCAGAACGAAGAACTTGTGTGCTCGTATTATATCATGTGTGATACAATTGGCTTGTTCACTCGGAGCAGCCGTTTGATTTACGGTCAACAGGTAGCTACGCCGGTTGGAGGCGTACAAAGTTCTTGCGACTTTACTTGCTATATTAATGTTTTTTGTGTGTATCTTTAAGCATTACAGTATACAAGACTCTTATGTATTTAGTTATGTACACATCTATAAATTTCTTACTAAGTAGGTAGGCTGTGACTACTTTATATTGAAACTTTGAAGCGCATCTTAGATATACATTTTGTTTGACGAAAACTTTCATGAACAAAAAAGTTCTAGAAAAAAAAACATGATGTAAAAAGGGGATAACTCTGAACGACGTAGAAACATTTCCTACACACGTCACGGAATGAGTTCCGCTAACTAATCACGTCATCAGACAACACTCCACAAAACATCGAGATCTTCGCAATGCTGTGATCTTTAGGACTAATTTTTCTTAAGAGACTTCCTCGTGTTAGATCTCTTGTGAACCTACAAGAATAATTAAAATTACAACAAACAAAACTGAACTGTCATAACTAAAAAACTTTTAAGTTTACATTTGAAATCGATTTTCACAAAATATATTTGATAAAATAATTAAATGTAATTAGATCAGTTATTAAACACAGCGAGTCGATCGGCGGCGTCAGGTCGGCGGACTGCACGTGCCGCGCTCGCGAACGGTCGGCTCCCGACTGGCGCCGTCAACAGGGCCGCCTCCCTACTCAGACTCACACTCGTCTGCCACGCACAGGATGTAAGGTCCTGTACCTTACATTCTGTGCGTGGCAGACGAGTATCTTCTGTTTACCAGGATGTTCTACCATGCTTACAGTCGAGAATATACAGACACGCAATTCAGATCAAATGCCTGCAATTAGGGAAATCATAAAGCCGGAAGAAGTAATGTTTTTAGTACTAGCCTGTACTGGTCCACTTCAGGGCAAAAGAATTATGTTCCATTGTCAAGACTAAAAACAAATCCCACCTTTCATTGGCTCATAATGATTAGCTTGCCGCTCATAATCTTTCTCTAAGATTCAAAGGAAAATTGAGACACATAGAGCAACAGTGTCCCTCCGGGTATGTTGAAGCCGCGCGATCCACTTCGTTCATAACTCTGCTGTATCTGCCATCACTAACTAAATGATAAAACAAAGTTTTTTCATTTTTCTTCTAACGACTCTTTCAGAGTTGTATCATAAATATTTTTGTCCAGTTCGCTGTTTGCTCACTGCGTCGATTTGGTTTGTGGACTGAAGCATTTGTTTAGTTATAACTGTCTAATTGTAGAAACCGTTTCTGCATTCTGCGAATTGTTGATATAACTCAATTGTCCTAGTACCGAAGAGTTGTGCAAAGACGATCGAATGGAATAGAATACTCTTTTTTATGTGATATAAACCGAACCGAATCATACAAAGTCCGCAATCAAAGTCAAAATTAAAATTAAATCGTTTCTTTTCCTGTAGAAATGAATGTGCAAGTCGCTCCACCGTTTGCAAGTCAACTTGAAGAGTTCAAACTGATGCAAATCTCTATTGCAGGTCCACTGCGGCCACAGAACGTCCGGAATGACTTTAGTCCGCTCGGAGGCGTGACTACTGTCGGTCATACCTTACAGCGGGTTCTTCTTTGTACGTCCAAGGCATTGAGTCTCGCCGCTTACTGCATCTGTTCGTGACGGCTTCCATAATAAATATTGGGGCCGTTTTCGTAATTATTTCTGCTTCTAGAACGCCGCTTGAAACGCCTTCCGCTCACAAGTTGATTTATATAATTAGGTTAGAGCTGTTTCATAGTTCGTAGCTACTTTGTTTGATGAGTTTACGCTACGACAGAATATTGTATGTTTTTTTTCGGCAGCATCGGAGCTGAACAACACTATAGACCAGTCCATATTAGCCCAGCATCGCTAGCACTATGCGTCAAAGGGAGAGCAGCAGTGGGCTGATACAGAGACGTAACTTATAATTCAAATATTTAATTGATACTGTTATCAAACATGTGGTCCTTTGATACAAAACTTGAGAATGCAAAACGTATCTCTAAGTGTGATAAGTTAGACACTCCAAGTCCACTACATTGTGACGGTTATTACTATAAAATCCCTGTTGATACAAAAAAAAAACGTACCACTCAACAATTATTTTATGTTTAGAATTTGTTGTTATAGCAGCAACAGAAATACATCACCTACAAAAAAAAAAAAAAGTTAAACTGGGACTCCGGGAGTGCCGGCAGAAGTGAAAACTTGAATATTAAAGTTGTGTTTAATTATAAGTACAAAAGTACTATCATTCAATTTCCATAATTTAAATAATTCACATATACGAATACACAACAGTGTGGTTACTACACAACAGTCAAGCCATGAGCTGTCACCATCCTTGGATACGCGTGGCACGCTGTACATAAACACACACGGACATTCGCGCAAGCGCCCTGTGCCACCTAAACGATCTTACCATCACGTGACCCTGACGCGAGTTTGGATGTTTTTACCCATACAGAAATAAACACACACGGACATTCGCGCACGCGCCCTGTGCCGCCTAAATGATCTTACGCTTTTCGATCAGCATCACGTGACCCTGACGCGAGTTTGGATGTTTTTACCCATACAAAAAAGTGCTCAGCGCCGCTAAAGAAGTTTTCACTTCAAAAAAAGAAAATGTGCATCCTATGCAATAAAAATCTATTGCCATGGAATTCCATATTTTATCGGCACAATTTGACACTTGGCCAACTTGGTCAGGTGGGGGAACTCCGATGACTGGAGCCACATCGCAATCTACCTATGCCTCAACTCTTGTCGAGCCTACATTCTTAGAAAGTTTTTGACATTGATTGTCTTGTCACTGCGCTGTTGACTGGCCTGTTGGTCTAGTGGTTAGTGACCCTGACCGCTATACCGGAGGTCGTGGGTTCGATTCCCACCCAGGACAAATGTTTGTGTGATGAGCACGATCGTTTGTTCTGTGTCTGGGTGTAATTTATCTATAATATGTATGTATTTAGAAATATATAAGTATGTTTATCAGTTGTCTAGTACTCGTAACACAAGCTCTGCTTAGTATGAGACTAGATGGCGCTGTGTGAAAGTTGTGGAATATTATTATTATTAATTTATTATTTAACGGTTAATATTTCACACGGCACGATTTCTTACTATTCATATTCAGAGGATAGAATTATTCTTAGACTTTATGGCATTATGTCTGCCTCTACCTTAGAATTTGTTCTCTATTGTTGTTCTAAAGTTTAACCAACTTCAAAATGAATGTGAGTCTTGGCAACTCAATCACAGAGTAACCGCGGCAAGCGTATATTAATCTCGCATATCCTGTCGAACCCCGCGCTTATTAGTATTGTTGATACCCGACACCAACCAATATACAATACAAAAAATTAGTGATACTAGTAACTTGTCCCAGCGACAGAAGTGTCTAAACCTATAAAAAAAATCAAGGAATTGTACAAAGTAATGGTGGATATCACATCAGAATCCATTCATACATGCGTTCCGGCACATTGTAGTTTAGAAGCACTAAGCGAATATACGAACAAACAACTTTGTGAGATAGCCGGTAATATAAAAGCTTGTCTATGAGCGGATAGCTTGAATGTTTTGATAATGCGAATGTTTTGATAGCATTTTGTTTTACCTCTTTCAATTCCGCACTACATACGAGACACAAACGGAATCATTATAATTTATAAAGATTATATAAGTAATAAAAACTGTAAATTTTATTAGGTTAGGTTAACCCACCGGATTGGATTAACGAATTGGCTCAATAAATGAGGACACGTAATAAATGAAACCAGCGAATTAATTTGTAACGTTCACAAAAACATAGTGTTAGTATCGGTTGATTAACTTCGCCTAAGTAAGCAAAGGACAAGTTAGGAGCACGCCTTGATAATTGCCAGGAAACCGCCTACATCAATAATTAATTGAACGGTAGGTGTAATGCAAATATCGTACTAATTTGCTATCATTCCTGTTAACCGGTTTCTTTATCGAATATTATGTCCGTTTCTTGTTCCTTATTTGGTTTAACATGTCCCAGATGTTGCGTTTACAGTGTACGGGAAGAAACATGTAATTTAGTACATATCCTAACTTCTACTTTCACTCATAAACTCTTTTCTCATATGTGCCCATGTTATGAGTTTATTTCATTTACTTAGCGCAATATTAGGTACATACGTGAAGTTTCAATGGCACCAAGTATGTAGTGAGAACTCGGAACAAGTTCTCACGATGTTACTAAAGCTATTGCTTTAGTAACATCGCGAGAACTTGTTCCGAATTCTCTTCAGACATTGTGTTAAATGAAAATTCGAATATTTTCATCCTGTGAACTAACTAGCCGAACATTGTTATCGAACTTACAAGTACTTTTATACAAACTTACAAATTAACTCAATTAAAAATACAAGAGAGCGAAAAGTGCAGCGCAGCCCGCCTATAGGTTAAATTATCATTTTATGTTTGTAGGTACTGTAAGCGACAAACAAAATCTTTAAAATTGAATTAAGCTCTAATCTTACTACAACAAAATAGTATTTAGCAGTTGGTTAGGCCAAATACCTTTTTTACACGACAATATTATATAGGCAACCTCAAATCTGAACCTGTGTTATGCTGCCTACTTTTAGACATTGTCGCAAACTTGGAAAATATTTTTGTCAAAATATTACGATGCGAGTTTTCGTCGAGAAAAAATGAAGATACCAATAATTTACGTAATAAATCTTGAGTTTTTATTTTCCTTATTAGGTAGTTATTTTAAACAGGAAGGTCGGGAGAATTTGACGTTAATAAATTTCGGTGTAATGAGGCGCGGGTATAGATGCAAAGTATAATGCCGACAATGGGCTTAATGACCGAGTGACTTTTGAAACAATAGGCCTACGCATCATGGGAGAAAAATTGTGATTCATCAATTTGCTTTATCAAATGACACGTAAAAATAGAAAGAATTTTCATAAGTAAACACACACCACACACCCATATAATAGCATCCCATAAATATCTTAGATGTCACCATCGTAATACAAAGACACAATGGTTAGCATTATGGAGCAAAAAATTATGTCTATATCCGTTGCGACCCATATTTCAATACTCCCCATTTATTTGAATACAGAATTGAGAGGCAATGAGAGAAACAAGAAGTTCCGTCAAGATATTTCCAATAAGTTTAATAGTATTATCAACCTATACGTTCGTATGTAAGAAGGGTTTCCTGTTAGTTAGTATACAGGTACAAGTTCAAATTGTAGCATTCATGAGGCGACGTGCGAAAACTCGCCTTCGTGCCGAATGCCAAATGGACCATAAAAAACTCATAAATGACCCACCAACTCTACGGATGAGAAAATAAATAAGATTATTGGAAAAATCGTGCCACTGGTTTTATATGATAGTAGTAGTAATTTTAGCAATAAACTAAAGAGGTGATGTGGTTCGTCGTGATTTTATTTGCTTCGTGCAAATAGCTGGAAGAAAAATACTGTCATACCTAAGTAGGTGCTATTTGTTAAAACCCAAAATATTTTCAGCGGGTCCACCATATCCGCGCGTGCATATAGCACCGACGGCGCTTCACCGCATGGCGCACTTTAACTGTCAACGTTGATTATGATCACACACAAACACAGTCGGTGGCACAAGTAAACAACTATTATTCATAATATTAAATCACTAAGCACATGCGGTCTTATTCCCGACTCCGACTGAACGGAATTAATTATCATTGAAGTGTGGGGGTACGAGAGGCAGCGTCGCGCGAGGCGGGCGGTCGGCTAGTAGCCCGATCCCAACTGACGCGAGCCCGCCGAGCCCGGCGTGCACCCCGCCTGGCCGACGCGACCTCAACCAACATATTTTTCAATGATAAAAACAGCCTCCGATAATACTAATGGACACGAAATCTTCGTTAACGATGACACAATAACTATAAAAATAACTAGTTGCCAAGAAGCAACTACCAAACTTCTTAACTTTATTACATTGTCTGAATTTTTTTGCAATAACATGAACATTACTCCTTGCCCTAACACTTCAAATATATATTATTTTTTGCTTGCCGTTTCGAATATGTAAAAAACAGCATAGAACAAAATTAGCGATATTGGCCTAAAGCAGACTCCAAACTGCGTATAAACTCCGATCACGAAATTAATTATGTTTTATAGGAGATTTTAATCAAAGCGATCCCTACAAATAATCAATTAGGTACAGATTAATGTATCGGAGAGTTAAAGCTATCTGTGTAATTAATTTGCACCTTTCAGACGGCAGGTCTGGCGATTAAGTCCGTTGCGATCGGCCCGTTAAATGTATAGTGTTAGAATCTGATAAGATTCCCATTAATCACGGAGCCAGTTCCGCCCAGGTTCCGCCGAGTGCGACGATCCATTAGTCAGGAAGTGAGTCCCGCGGTACGTGTATAAACAGACATGTCAAACATCTCGCCGACCCGCGCCGGATGTACTTACGGTAGCCTTTCCCAGTTTATATCGCGAGTCACGACACATCCACGCGCGCAACAACACATGATCAATTGCCCGAACTCCGATACAGAGAGAAACTCTCTGATACGATCCAGTGAGTATCGTCAAATAACAATCGCCTCAAGGACGCCTCGTGCCGTCTGCATACAAAACGATTAATTAACAAGGTCAACAAATTTTCATGAAAGCAGAGACTACAAACAACAAACTCCAAGAGTATTAACAGAAAGATAACATTGCTAGGTCCAAAATGGAACCGTGTTCGTTATTGTGGTTGAAATTTAATATATTTAATATAATACTACTTGGGACCCTCAAACTCGCCTGTACAACTTTTATTTTGGATATCGTAGCTATAATGAAAACATTCAGCCACGCCTTGATTACAAACCTAAGTAATCACAAAACTTTTGGTATATTTATGATACTTGTGAACGAGTTAGTTATTTCGCGGATTTAGAGATACGTAGTTTAAGGAAATGTGCTAATTTATTTTATTAAGAGACTTGAGGGAAAAATAAAGAAAATTGCGACAATTTAGTTTAATATTCTTTTAATTCACAACGACGTTGCCAAGAACATTAACCTTGGGAAGGAAGATTAAGCGCAAGTAGCTTGTTACAACAAAATGCTGCAGTGCAATATACTTGAGAGAGTAATCTATAAACGCGCCATAAATCAGTATTAAATACAAGCAAAATCGTTGGAACGTTACCGCGACAACACAGCGATAAAGTATCTCAGAGTAAACTGAAAAGTTACTAAAGTCAGTTTTAAATGAGACTGTTCCGAGCTGAACACGCATAGGATAACAAATAAATCTAAGCACTTTCACGACTCTCATACTACAGATCTTTTTCTAAGTTTCACTTCACTACTCCCTATTCTCCGGGGTGTAAACCGTTCGCAATATCTACGGCAGTGATCAAAGCTCGTCGTGTCAATGAAATTGCAAATAAATATCTCGGTTTTGATTCATGCGTGAGATGAACACAGAAAAATATTAATCATGTTCTTTTTCTCATTTCTGTTAGTAGCAGGTGGTTTCTGACGAGGAAAGTGAAAGCGTCGAGAGCTTAGTGGGACAAAATGGATGTAACTAATTCATGGTTACCATAACGCTGACGAGGGTCTCATGTAGGGCGCTTCAATAAATACAAGATCATATAGGTTACTTATTTTTACCGTCATATTCGTACCATGCCGTATTTTTACCATATTTGTAACATAATTTTCGGCAGAAGTGACAGAACGCGGTGATTGATTGCTGTGGATTCACTTAATGATGTGATCGCGAGAATTTTCGGCGCTTCACATGACTAGAAACGATGAATCAATTATAATATTTACAAAGTAATCAGAGGGTTTAAGATAACGTTTAAACTTTTGATGTAAATTAAAAGGTTTAAAGCAAAGGAAATTAATCTTTGTAACAATGACGGAGTAATGTATCGACATTGGCATTTACTTAAGAGGCTTCTGACAAGCTTCAGGCATTCTCTACCAGTCAGCTTAAGCTTCTTTTGTCGCATCATTTAAATAAACACGTAGGTACCACTAAAAAGTAATTATTTTGTTCCCATTCCCTTGTACAAAAATATAAAATAAGTCATGTTTCGCAATATTAAATAAGCCATGGCAACAATAGCCTTTTAGCAACTCTTATATATTTTCTTTAGTGTGCCTAACTCGCGATGGTAAATATATTTGCTGAAAATTTTCCCATATTTGTACAAGCCTTTTTTCGTGTTGTGCAAATAAAGACGCTTTTATATTGACTCAAGCTGGCGCTATTGTGTGGCGACGTTACGAGTTACACCCTACTGTCTTCTTACTTTCAGATACTCGTAACATTGAAGGATATGAGTGGGTTTTTCACTAATGACCCAACTCACACAATTGCTCAACTTTCGCACTCGACGAGTATATTAGCTGGAGCCAAAACCGTGGCCGCACAAAGTAATATTATATGTAAAACTTAACCACACAAATGTGCTTCGGCTTATACCTTCATAATATCGAGAATTTGTGCGCGCCACCACATGCCCTATGTAATGAAAATCTTAAAGAATATTTGCTGGAGACAGCCTTGTATATTGTATAAATAAAAAAGTTAGCAGCTAATTTAGCAGTGACTCGTTTCCCTCGTCCCCTGGGCTGATGCGATTATTCTTGAGAAAACAAAGAGAAATCACGTAAGGCTTGCGGTGTAGGGTGGGAGCCAAGTGGGGAAGTAGCGACGCAGGTCGTTAATACGAGGACCTGGCCGACGACCGATACTTGGCTTACATAATACCTCACTTTGACGTGCAGGCGTAAACCCGCTTTGTATGCCAATAAAGAGATTAAGTATAGGTAAAGTCGTGCGTAGAACGTATTAATATAATTATTGCCTAATGATAAATGATTTATTTTCTGTTAGTAGGTTTGTACAAATACTTTTCACTTGTCAGTTTTTGTAGATGAGTTCGGCTTTTCCTATCTGACTACACTGAGAAAAAAGGCCGAAACAAACTCAAAGGTCACAGTCTCTTTTAAAGTCCAGACATAATCTTGGCCACATCTTTTTTTTTTTTTTTTTAATTTGTTATAAACTAGTGCTTGACCGCGATCCCGCCTGATGGTAAGCAGTGATGCAATCGTTGATGGTGAAGCGCACTAGTTTATTATGAGCCTATTCACACTAAGTAGAGA
>VKGM01008427.1:0-12498 GCA_007844875.1 Busseola fusca | reverse complement strand
CTCCAGAACTAACCTGAACAGGTTTGCCCCCTTGTCACGCGCCATAAAATTGTTAAACATTATTTCAAATGAGATAGATGTATTTCACTGTAGCCTAATGAAGTTCACAGAAGTAGCATTGAAATGCATTGAAAATGTTAAGAAGTGATGTATGGAGTGAGTGAGATGTGAGTATTTCTTATGTTTGAAATTGTATTTTTTGTTGCTTTTTGGAATCGTTTTTTCTTTTGTATTGTATTTTTAATTGTGGTTTTTTTTTGTTATTTTTATGGTATTTTTAACTGTAATTTTGATGGCATTTTTATTGTTTGTATGTAATATTATCCTTAGTGTATTTTTTATTGTATATCTTTGTGGTAATAACATCGCATTGGCGTTTTAGCTGTTAAGGTGTTAGATACGAATTTTTTAATAAATAAATAAATAAATAACCAGAGGCCGATGGGCCGAAGACCGAGGGAGTCCGACGTCCGTCATCTTGGCCGGAGTAGGCGTGTAGTGGCTGTTCCTGCACGCCTACCGATGGAAGAGGGAGGAGAGACCCGCTGATCTCGCGCGGCGAGTCAAGCCTGCCGGGGTCGTGGTGAATGCGAAAGTGACCCCGCGCCCCGGCCATAGGCAGATGAGGAACGCTCCAGTAGTTTTAGCCGGTGCGAGTCCGGCACAACCCTCCGTCGTCCCCCCGACGGAGGACGGTCCATAAGAGATTTCCACTGGGTAACCAAAAAAAAAAAATTGCAATTAAATTTCTTTTGTGCATATAAATTGCAAGAACCCCTCGCAGTGGATGGTAAAGGCCTCCTCCAGAGATAGCCAATGTTTTCTATTCTCCGCTGCTCGCATCCAGTGGGTACCTGCTATCGTAATGATGTCATGTGCCCAGCGAGTATATGATCTTCCTCTTCATTGGTCTGATGGCCCTAGTCATGATGTTGTTTTTCTGGTCCAGCGATTATCACTAAGTCTAGCCACATGACCTGCCCATCGCCATTTTAGTTTTTGTGCATAACTGAGAGCGTTGATGACTTTAGTTTTCTGTCTTATGTTAGAATGGCGGATTTTTTCGATCATTGTCATACTTCTTTGAGTTGTGATAATCTTATTTTTTATTTTTCTTGTAAATTTTCAAGTTTGATAGGCATATGTTAGTGAGGGGAGTAGGCACGTGTTCATGACTTTACTCTTTAGCTTTATAGTCATATCGCTTTTAAGAATTTCTTTGAGACTCCAGAATTTTTTCCTTGTGATGTTGACTCTTCTCTCTGCTTCCTGCTCATTGTTATCTTAGTTGAATGAAATTTGTTTTCCGAGGTAAGAGTATGTATCGACGTAGGTTAAAGGCAGATTTTCGAGGTATATCGGTATTTTAGTATGGTTCGTGTTCCAAATCCTAATTAGTGTATCTATCCCTGTAGAGCAGGACCAGCGCTGAGCCAAGCATTTTTGTCAGCGATGTAATCCCCCTAACTTATAATATGTGGCTATACATAGTGTGCGTTTAATACAAGATTAAAATTTTGTTTCATTTAATTGTAGAATGTGGGCAGGAATTTTATTGTAACATTTTAAACATTTTTAGTCTCCCTGTCTTACACCTCTTTTTATTTGCATCAGTGGCCCAGTGGTCTCCAAGTTCACTCTGCTAGTATTGTTGTTATATATGTTTTTAGGACTTGTATGTAGACCAAAGCCACTTCTTGAGATAGTAGAGCTTCCCAGATCAATGAATGGAGTAGAATATCGAAAGCTTTTTGGTAGTCAATAAAAACAGCATGGAGTGGTCTGATGAACTCTTGGAATTTTTCTATCACCAACTCTAGCGAGTGTATGTGATCAATTGTAGAAAAACCTCGTCTGAAACCTGTCTGTTCTATAGGTTGGAATTTTTCTGTGGTTTCTTTTATTTTTTTCTCTATAATGGACAAAATAGGTTTATATAATGAGGATAGTAGACTAATCGGTCTGTATTTACTAATGTCGTTTAGGTCTCGCTTTTTGTAAAGCAGAATTATTTCAGACTCTGACCATTGACGTGGAGTGTTTTTGCAGCTCAGTATCATATTAAACAGTCTAGGTTAGAAGTTTAGTTATATACATACATCCCGATTTTATGAAATCGGGAATAGTAAATACAGCAGAATAATTCAAGAAAAAATATAGACTATTCTTTTGTCTAAAGAACAGTTTTTATTTCATTAGTGAAGAGCCAATACTTGCCAAACTTTGGAAAAAAATATTTTTGAAAAATACCCGCTTTATCGCGTATTTGATCAAATATCTCCAGATCGCTGTGAGATAAGAGGCTGAATTTGTGTTAACAGTAGTCTTATAATGCCCTCACAATACACAACAAGTTATTTTCGAAATACCTTTCTGGGGCCGCTAACCCTACTTTATCCCGCTAGGCCCTTTTGACAAAACTAAATTTATTACATTCACGATTAACAGCAGAACTCAACCCTATCCTTACGACATTAATCTAGTAATAAAAATCTATTTAGCATTTTGTCAGTGTACTGATATATGGCTTGAATGTTTGGGGCGGAACTTCAAAAACTACCATGTTGTTTGTGGAAAGAGCCCAACGCAAGATACTTAGTCATTTCTCGCAAAAGTACACTTATCCGAAATACCTGCTTTACTCTGAACTGGGGAGTCCTCACGGCAAGAAAATTATTTGTCAAACTAGGATCATGGCACAACAAAAAGTAAATCCGCACCCCAAATATAGAACATCTTTTCCATAAAAAGTAGCCTTTACAACAAAGTAAAGATCTTAAATCTTGATTGCCGAACATGCAAATAGACTATGGATAAATATTTGAGAAGACTAGATTACAATAGCTAACTAATAAACTAGTGCGCTTTACCATCAACGATTGCATCACTGCTTACCATCAGGCAGGATCGCGGTCAAGCACTGGTTTATAACTTTATAAAAAAAAATAGCACTGGAAATCTACTAAGAAAATTGGTATAAACAAGGCACAAAAATAATACAACACACATAACTGCACACACAGAAATATACATAAAACATATACACATAACAACATATTTAAATATAGGTATATTTAAATATAGGTAAGCGCCACTGCGGCACTGTCAACATCGTGCTCGCTATTTGAATTGGTGTTAAAATTATTTAAGTGTTCCAAAACAAAGTGACATAACCAAAAAATAAAACCAGTGCATAAAATACTTTGATCAATATATGAAACACAGTGAATATACAACAAACTTTATTAAAAAGTGCATAAAAGCGTTCTGCCTAATGTCATTAGAATCTTGTCAAGATACCTAGACACATATCATTATTCAAGTGCGAGATATTAGTGGAACATGGTGTACAATTGATTTGGAACTCAAACTACATTAAAACAGTGAGTAAACCTAAAACACCTGAATCTATAACCTCAAAAGTAAAAAATTACTCATCGAAACAACACCTTCGTTCCTGAATCATCGATTAAAAATACTAATCAGCGACATCTGTTATGATCCATCAGAACTAGCTTATAGTTCGACAACTCGATCGCCAGTATACCAGGAAATACCTACCTGTCCCCATAGAGGGCACCAAGTGTATTGTAAACATGGAGAATTTAAAAAATATGTTAATTAGCATGCAGCAAGATATAAAACAGCAAAAACAACACATGCTAGAGATGAAAGAAGATATTAAGGATACAGTAATCAACAGCCTCAACGAGAAATTCCATAACCTAGAACTGAAAAATGAGCTTTTGAAGAAAAAATTAGATGATCAATCAAATAAAATTATCAACCTAGAAAGACAGTGTCGACGCAGAAATCTGATCCTATTTGGCGTAGAAGAGATATTTTATTTATTTTATTTTATTTGTTATAAACTAGTGCCTGACCGCGATCCCGCCTAATGGTAAGCAGTGATGCGATCGTTGATGGTGAAGCGCGTTATTTTTTTTATTACGGAAAAATAAATAACCGAATGGCTACTATGAAATAAAATAATATGAACAAATGGACTAACCTTCCTTCATTGAGTAAGGGGGCAGCAAGATGTACATGCTGACGTCGTTGCCCTTGTACGGCAGCTCCAGGATCTGGGCTCCAAGCTCGTCGCTTACCACTGGAATGGACAATAAACATTAAATATGAAATGATGACAGATTTCGTTATTGTTGGTGTGCCGCAAATTGAAATTCAATTCAGTAACAAAAAACAGGAGCACGGTGATAGAAACAAAAGCAGGGTCAAAATAAATCCTCACACTTTTCTTTAGGTATAACATGTACGACCTTGACTTCTCTAGACATGACGGCTTTCTATTAAAATAATCACTTACTGTAGTGGAAAGTTCCCTTCTGCTTCATGAACGGCACAAGTGTCTGGCGAGTCTCGGACACAAAGAAGGCCTCTTTCTTCGTCCTCTCCTTGGGGAATTTGGAGGCCCACACGCCCTTAAAGTAGGCCGCATTGGCTAGCACCAGTTTAGTTGCCTGGGTGACTCCATCTTCGGGTAGCAGGTCCTTGATGTTGTTCTTGGTGATGCGGCTGACCCAGTCGTTGATGTAAACGCGAGCAGCTTCGGGATTCTCACGGAAGTTCTGCAAATAACATAAATTTTTGGAAAAAAAGTTCTATACGGAGCTTGCGGTAGAAGTAAACTTGGAGATATCATCACATAGCGAAAAAGCGTCATGCGCCCTCCACGCGACTTTTTATTACATATAATAGAGAAAGTCAGAGAGAGAAAGATATTTAGTTTTCATGGTTTGCAAGGGTGTTAAAGCTGATAGTGAGGTCAAAATGAAAATCTAAGATGGCTGCTGTAGAAATTAATAATTTTTCGCAGTCGCTATCTTGAATTTTCATTTGAACTTCGTTCCAGCCAGGGTTCCCTGACTCCACATGTATTTTTAACTATTGATTAAATACTTTTGTCTACGAGGCGTTGACTCAATTATCCTTGTTATTGTTTCTGTGTACAAAATTGGCGTGTACGCAGTGGTTAACTGTAGAGTTTACTGAAAATCTAGTACAAGTACAACACTCGAGCAAACTTTGCCCGACTGTTTCATTTTTTTTACAAAATAACAACTAAAGACACGTAGGTCTCTGCCAGGGTCGCGGGGTCTTCCAATTAATTAACGTGGCTCCTGACACAAGCTACTAACACGTATGTGTTTCAGTCAGTAAAAGTCTGACATGAAGAGCGAGAGTAGTTAAATTACGATTACCCCAAAAAAAGACATGTAGGCCGCAGTAGGCAATCTATGATGAAACTTTCTGCAGATTGAGGACAGTGAACAGTTTGGTGAATACTTGAACCGACGCTTTTTTTTTTCAAATATTCTATAACAAATAATAAAACAGTGGCAATAGTTACCAGCGTCTCTAGCTCGTCACCGAACAGGTCCAGCATGCACTGGCGCACCTGCAGCCCATTGTCCGTGAACAGCTTGTTTGCGCTCGTGAACTCATAGCTGTCACTGTTGTTGTTAGTCGCCCGCGATCGCTGGTCCACCTTGTATGCCGTCATCAGGTTGATCTTGTCCTAGAATTAAATTAAACGATGATGTTTAAATTCTGTTTTATGGTTTAATCAAATACCTATTAGTTTTTCAGTATTTATGATTTACAACAATAAGTCACTCATTTCACAACAAGTATTTCTGTCAAATAATAATAGTATTATTTGACAGAAATACAATAAGTAGGTACTATTACCTACTGACAAATTATTTTCTGAATTAAATACCGGTACAGTTATAAATTTTGACTTCAATGAATGTTTTTGTCGAAAGAAAACACAAACAATAATATTATCCGACATAGTAAAACAAAATGTTACCTACCATACTCTCAGCAATCTTCAGAGATTCCTTCAATGAGTGTTCAGTTTGTCCACCAGCGGAGAAGTAAGCTAGCACCAGCGCGTGGTACACGGAGAAAGGAGAGAAGAAGATGTTGTCGTCAGGGACTTCCTCGTTGATGGCATTGAACAAGTTGAGAGTGAACTCCAGCTGTCCTCGGTACAATGAGGTACGAGCTTCAGGATCCATCTTCTTTGAGGAGTCATCTTTGTAGAAACACTGGCTGTTGACAGTCGCAATGACAAGGAGGCCCACCGCCACTACTTTCAACATGTTGGTACTGGAACAATAAGACAACATATTTCAGAAACAGTTTCCTCAAACTACGTTAGTGTAGGTAAAAAATCACGCGAAGAGATACCTAAGCTACTACGCGTTGAACATTCTAATATGTATTGACTATTTCTGTTCGAGCGACATATATACTATGTTTACATGTGTCATTAAGTGATTATACCTACTTATCAATAATGACTCATAATTGTTAACATGTCAAATTACAGGTGTAAATACAGGTTTAAATACTGTGTCCCTATCTTTTAAGATACCTACAGGTGAGTTCTAGTTAAAAAAGATAGTCTACTATTGCATAGTAATTGTAAATATTGTTATCATGTATACAGTGTGCTATGTTATTTTTTGTGAAAGAAATAATAATTATTATTAGTGTTAAATACCAAAAAATAGCTTGCAAAGGAATAAGGTTTTTTACACGTAAGTACCGAAATATTGATATTATAATTGGGTCATACATATTTAAAATTCTTACGCCATGATTGCCATTGTTTATACTGGCCAGACAAGTCAGCATGAAATGGATGGATGAATGGTGGAAATACTTAACTAAAGGCGGAACAATAGGGTTTTTAGAGTAAATATCATTTGATGTATGTTATAAAAATAGAGTGTGTCGAGAATTTCTAGATGATTCCTCAATGATTAGGCGCTTTGCGTATGTAGGTACGTGATTTTTGTAGTAGATACATTAATCGCTGAAAGAGATTGGTTCGTATTATTGGCAAATTAGGCATATTTTCTACGATAAATGTACAAAACGCCTGAACAAACCCATCTCTACACGTAGATTGGTAATGTAAGTTTTTCAAAAAAAGGTTTGCGTTTGAACAACGTTTTCTTAACTTAAAGTAAGTACAAATATAAAACAAGTTTAAAATGTTCAGTAGGTTCAAATTGTCAAACACGACATAACGAGCCTACGGTTCAATGGTCCTGACTATGATAAAAAGCGCTAATCTCAGCCAGACATAATGTATTTATCTGTGTTCATTTCACCGCGCTTTCTCCTCGGAGCAAAGGAGAGGGATAGTGCGGTCAGCTGCCCACGATACATACAGCATGCCATTGCCATTAACTATGATTCGCCTCGACTTTTCGCTAATTTAAGATTTTTACGTTCGTAGCCATCATAATTATGTAGTTTTATGGCTGCACTATAGAGCAGAATAAAATATTCTGATTATCTTCTTTGTTAGATTATTCTAAGACGGCGCGTAACTTTGACCTTGACCTTTCAAACAAGTTTAAGTTACCTATATATCGAAATTAAATACTCTTTAAAGACATAGGTAATACGGGCTGGTGTCTGCAACTCCACGACAATGCGAGTATTTTGCATACCTTTAAAGACATACCAAAATATGGAATTAGACTGCATAACGGTTGATTTAATTACGCTGCCAATAAACTTGAGTGATAACTAGACCAATGACATATCTGTGGGTATATAAACAACTTGTTAAAACTAGCTAATTATCGTATGTCAGATCTCTTCTACACTTAATTTAATAATCTAGGTTCAAAAATAAAGGTCATATCTGTTAGCTGCTCAATCATGTCCGGCAATGGCTTGTGATTGATTAATGGCCTCGAATCTACCACACTCAGCCTCGTCCGGGGCTTGTTATTCATACCATCTGTCCCCACTATGTTCCGGAATGCATTGATTACACAGATGGGAAAACCCCAGCCGTATTGTATGTAACGCTTGTTAAAGCTTGGTTTGATAACCGACACGCGTCTATATATTGCAATCAAGTACTACGTACGTATACATGCTTCAAACAAACGTGTTATACACATGACGTGCAAATTCAATGTGTCGCCTAGTGCACAAATGCTGCCAATGACATAATTCACCCGAACATGAATACTGCATTCATATTCAGAAAGCCTTCAAAGGCATTGGTATATTCTCAGACTCGTTTTTCCTCAAGTCTTATGTTCTGACACTGTATTTCAGAAAAGATTTAAGATTTAACCTCTTATAGTCTTTAGAGTGACTCATCCAAAAGAATATGAAATGTATGTATGTACGTTCAAGAAATAACACTGTCTTATGTAAACGAAAGTGGGACATAAAGTGTACCCACCGTTTCCGAGAAATGATGAGTCAGCAATTATCATTTAATTTCATTTGACCTCACGTTAAAGACTGGTGCAGATCCGATTTCATTCAATATTCGTTTCCTATTTTACAACAAGGATGTTGAAAACATAGTGCTTGAACTTTTAAATAGTAACATTTATTTCACAACTATAACACTGTCTGGTTTTACCTAATATCGTTCGATCAAGATGAAATAAAATGCGATATTGAATCGCAATTTATCGTAAGTTTACAGGGTCAATTTAACCGAAGCGACGGAAAGAACAAACTTCGTGGTAAAGTTATATTATCAGTAATTCATATGGTGCATACATGCACCGAGAGTTCGAGAGCTCAGCAGCTTTACGTCACAGGGAATCCCAGCCTCCCGCGAGTCGCGAGTAGGTCATACAGTGGCGCCACCGACAATCGGTACCGCTCAATACTTGGATTTCCCTTTGAAATCAATGTTGCAGCGAAAGTCAAGCAACACGTCATCCTCGACACATTTGTTACACAACCGGACAGAAAAACCGTGTCACTACGGTATTCATAATATTCAAAATGATCTACCTCGAAAACTGTGATTGATTGGAACACAATATTATGACAATAATGAGTAGGTGTTTGGTTTTTGTATGGAATAACGTATGTGAAAAGTAGAAACTTGGTTTTACAATAGGATAGGATGACAGTATGTTTATTGCGTGTCCATTTTATTTTTCTGTGACGACAAACTATTTTCGAAAAACCCCATTGTGCTCTATTGTTCAGAATGTGGATGGTGTCAGTAAAGTATAAGAAAAAATAAAAATACGTAGGTATATTCAATGGTTCCGCTAAAGCGTAAAGCGAAGTCTGTATTCTATTATAACGGAATTATTTTATGGGTTTATAGGTACATTTAAGTAGAGATTGCGTGCTTTGAAAGAACCTATATGATAACCGTTTATTTGAATTAGGCAATATATAAAAATAAAGGGGCGAAATGTGAGTGTACTATGTCTATAGGTTTACCACTTCCTAACTCTTTGTCTTTTTGAGTTCAGGTTTTTATCTTTTTACTTAGGTACCGCTGTACAAGCTAAGAGCTAAAGAAGAGAGAGAGAGGGAATCAGAGTGCTGTTCTTTAGATAAATATCACTTCGGTTTCATCGTGATATACTTACCGCTCTATTGTTAACACAATACCTATGTATTGTGTGCCTATGTATGTTAGTGTGATATACCTACCATTGTATTGTTAGGTAATAGATAGAACGGGCTGGTGTCCGCAACTCCACGACAATGCGCGTATTTTGCGTACGGGACGCTGTATTGTTAACACGATACCTATGTATTGTGTTAAAAATACAGCGGTAGGTATATCACGATGAAACCGAAGTGATATTTATCTAAAGAACAGCACTCTGATTCCCTCTCTCTCTCTCTTCTTTAGCTCTTAGCTTGTACAGCGGTAACTAAGTAAAAAGATAAAAAAACTTGAAGTCCAGAAGCAGAAGTTAGGGCAAAAGGTTTCATCATCAGTCGTATCTCGTTCTTAAGAAAAAATGGCTATGCTTCTACGACTTTTGAAAATACATAAATTTCTTTTGCAATTACGTCAAAACAATGTTCAAATAAATATGGACAACTGTGGGAAATTTGTTGAAGTTATACTAACACGCCATACATCTTGTTACATATACCTACTGCAAATCCCGATGTAACGATTTAACGATCTAGCATCTGCTCACCGCGCGCAGCAACAATTTCATGGATTTTCATCGTTCCAATTGAAAAGGCTTCGGGTTTCCCGCAAAACATTATTGTGGTTTCTCCCACAATTCAATAATACCCAGCATCCATCATTGTGTCATAAATATCTCCAATGCAGATATTTATCCGCGATTAAATGGTATTATAATAATATTCCAGATTATTCATATTATTCAAGCGAAAAGGAATAAATCCCAGCATCGTTTTTATATAAGAACGAATTCGATTAAAGCTGGATTGGGCTTATATCGCATTTGATATAAATGGTCGAGTCCCACAGGTCGACCCCGTACGCGATACGCATACGGCGTACGTATGCGCATCGCGTAATGATGAATGTACTAACGGTTTTAGGGTTCCGTACCTAAAAAGAAAAAAACGGAGCCCTTATACGATGACTTTGCTGTCCGTCCGTCCGTCTGTCTGTCTGTCAAAACCTTTTTTCTCAGGAACGCATGGAGGTCAGGTCAACTGTCACATGGAGCTGTGAAAAATTCAAACTTCTAAGCCAACGCAATCAAAAGATACAGCCGTTTATGCAGCAAATTTTCGACACTCGCAGGGGATCCAAAACTACGGTACTTCTCGTGAACTCAGAATCTTGAAATTTTGTACGAAGCATCGTTTTATAGCATAGATAAAGGAAAAATCCGAAAAGCGTAAATTTATAGTGACATAGCTAAAATTTTTACGGAACCCTCGGTGCACCAGTCCGACTTGCACTGGATCGGTTTTTTTAAACGAGCAGCGATACTCTGAGTTTTTATAGAACGTTTTATGGAAACATTCAGCTTGCTAGATTTAAGTTTAATGCGGTGATTTGATTGAACGCCCGTTTGCACATGGTTTCTATTCAAAAAACTTAGATACTCTAGAAAGAAACTAAAAACTGTAGGGAATAGTTTAAGAAATTGGTGTAACCACTTAGTTAACCACTAACGTGAAAAAGTATTTTATTAAAATAAAAATATATCTATACTGAATTTAACAAAAATTAAATCTAGTTGACACATTTACCAACTTAGAAAAAAAGCAGATACAAAGTGGTGTTGTTAATATTTTCTATTTAGGTAAGTTACTATCAACGGAAAGTCAAAAAGTAGAACTTCATGCACAGCAAGAATAAACCGTCCGAATTTTCGCAAAACTCGGAAAACTCAACATTATCCCTGTTATTCCAAAACGTGGATTAAAGTTAGACCTGGTTTAAAAGTGATGCTGTCACTTTTATTTTCTTAATGAAAGACAGAAATAGCACCAGTTTTAAACCAGGTCTATCTTTAGTTCACGTTTTGGAATAAGAGGGTATATGTTATGTTCAGTTTTTCGAGTTTTCTGAAAATTCGTAATAATTCCTAAGTACAACGCAGCCTACTCAAAAAAGAGGTGATTAAATCAATATTGTTGTTGAGATATGAAAATCTAGGAACTATCGTGAAGAAGATTCTTAAGAGACTCATAAATCAAAGGTTTTCTCTCCTTCGTTGTTTGTCCCTGTTGATGGTCATCATCATCATCATCATCTGCCTAGCCTTTTCCCAACTATGTTTGGGTCGGCGTCGAGTCTAACCGGAATCAGTTGGATATCAATATTTTACATATAGCGACTGCCTATCTGACCTCCACAACCCAGTTACTGGGTAATACTATATACCCCATGGTCCGACTGGTGGCCAGATTTTCATACTTCTGACGACTCGTAGCGTCAGTCAAAGATCAACGAATGAGAGCCGGGACCAAAGACTTATCGTGCTTTTTGAGGCATGGAGTGGTCTTATATTGTAAAGATGGTCACCCATCCACAGACCAACCGCGGCAAGCGTAGCTTGACCTGTCGATTGACCTGTGCGGCTGTTATTATTTAGCCACGAGCTCTTCCTTTGTTAGTTCACGGTAACAGGGACTAACAAACTAGGAGATGAAGATTGGATGACAAATAAAGGTATTTGTCATCCAATCTTCTTACTTTTCTGCATTGAGCCAAAACTTAACGTAGTTTCGGTAATTGCAAGTGGGCTATTTTCCCAGGTTTCCATTTTGGTCCAAGCTTACTTCCCATTAAAGCATAATTTTACATAAGTACTTATTCGTCCTTTCACATTGAAACACGTAGTCTCATCACTATTGTACCAATAATACAGACTTCGTCCTCCAAAACTGTTTGTTTACGCCTTTTTCGAACAATATTACGAGTGTTTCTGACGACCTCGGCTCGTTTGGTTCATTTTTCGGAAACATTAAGGCCACCACACACCACATTGCACGCGTAACGTTTGCATAAGATCCTCGAACAGAATGAGCACGCAGCCGGAATAACAATTGACCGTCGATAATAACTGTATACACATTGAGTGTGCTATTGAAGAAAATATATTAAAGGTTTTTTAGGTGATTTCGCAGAATTTGAAGAAGTCTTTGAGAAAGTGCAGTAATTTTAAGATTTTTTAGCTACCAATTTATATATTTTATACTATTCTTTTGAAAAGCTATTGAAAC